>BRDA01023622.1:0-51081 GCA_036984385.1 Crenuchus spilurus
TACAGTTTTACGGTCCTGTGTGTCTGCATGCTCCTCGTTTTCTTCAAGCTGCTGGGGAAAACAATAACTTTTAAGATTAAAATTATCGTTAAATAACCCCATTCAGTAGTGTTTAGTAAGCTAGTTAGCTTTAGCATAGCACACTCACCTGGGATTTCGAAGGCTTCACCAATTTGTCCACTTTTTTCCTTTTCGTCTCCGTTGTGTAGTAAATGGTAAAACACTCTTGCTCGCTCCATTATGTTCTTGTTTTTTTCTACAGTCCAAGAGAACCGTAGTTTCCAAGTTCTACCCGCCAGACATTCGTGTATTTACTATTTGCCTTTGCGGCTTTCCGTAGCTCTCCTATTGGTTCCCAACAGTATTTGCTCAGGTCAACCAGAGTTCAACTCTTACGACTTGCGATAATATTAAACATATTTGATTTTATCGGAATGCCTCGACGCGAAAAAGACGGACTAAATCTTTCAGTCCTGACCACCTTACACTTAACGATCGAGATGACAAGACTGCAACTTGACTCTAGCAAGACTCTCGTGATTTTAGCCCAACTTTGAAAATTTGTCTGCGACTGTAAAATCGCGTGAAAGTCATTAGGTGTAAAGTAGGCTTAAGTTAATTTTAGTGATGTTTTAGAAACAAAAAAGTCACTACATAAGTGTTAGTTGTGTGAGGATATTACAATATCACTAGCTTGTTGCATTAGCTGTCCACCATTCGTCAGTCACCATCACCATCCGATGATGCCTGTGCCTGGTGGTGTGGTCAGGTACCCTTGCAGGTCATCTTGCATGCAGACCACTTTGATGCAAATGGTTGTGAATGGTCTGATGTGACAATTGGGTGCCTCTCACCTCCCTTAAATGTGCCTGGAGTTGTGTGGCATTCATCATCCGGTTCTACAGGGCACTGTTCAGTCAATCAATCAAAACTTATTTATATAGCACTTTTTACAACTGATGTCACAGAGAAGCTTTACATAATTAGAATTAGATAACTTGAGTCAAAACCCAAAGCCTGATGCGAGCAAGCCAAAGGAAACTGTGGCAAGGAAAAACTTTCTCAAGGCTGATGGAAGAAACCTTTGGAGGAACCAAGGCTTGTAAAGCGGATCCATCCTGCTCTGATCAAACGGTAACACTTTATATTAACTTTAATTAATAAGCCATTAACTAATGATTAATAACTGTGAACAAATCATTAGTTAATGAGACTTTGAACATGAACAAATGTTTATAAATGACAGTTCATGTAGTTACTAATGGTTGTATTCAGTTTTGCAAATGTTAACAAATTAGTAAATTATTTGTTAATGAAATTCTCATGAACTAATGATTTATTCACAGTTATTAATCATTAGTTAATGAGCTATTAATGAAAGTTATTATAAAGTGTTACCTAAAAATTGAATCCATCTGGGGTCAACATAAAATTTCAGACTGTTACAGACTGACTGGAAAGAAGGAAGCCAAAAATAACACAGACATTAGAGCATCCTCAAACAATGATATCCATCCATACCACTCAAACCTCAAACCTGTGGGCACAGCATTGCAGAGCATCATATGAGTTCACTGGGATTCCCCATGTCCATGAATTCCTGAAACAACATTAAAGTAAAAAGGAGAGGTTAATTGCAAAAAGCTAAACTGAACAGGTGGGTTTTGAGCCTTGATTCATGGATCAAACACCTGTTGTGAATTTTGCCGTTAGGCTCCTTGATAGAGAACAAGAAGTTGTGCAAAAAGTACTGAAACACTGAACAGTTGGTCATGTGCATTCAAAAGTTTTGAGAAGGTCACATTAAGTTCACATGTAAAAGTTAGAGCACATTTTAAGTTCATCATAAAATTTCACCCGAAAGCCAAATATCCCTCACTTTTGGTGAGCAGTGTATGTAGAAGCTTCAACAGTAATTTTTTATGTTACCATTATAAACCTCTCTCATTAGTAATTTCTTTGTACTGCAGGTGCTAAACATTATTTTTAGTTTAAAATGTATACTTGTTTACACTTCATAACTAAATCATGAAAAATTTATATTGAATTGCTACAACCCTAAAAACAATGGAGATTATGAAGAAATTTATTTTTGTAATGACATAATGACTTTTTCCAAATGAGCAGGGACATAAATTCAGCTTAAATTAGATTTTTTTTCAAGATGAAAGATTTTTAAAAGAAAGTTATTTAAAGCTAAACATTTAAATTCATATTTTCTAAATAAAGTGGAGCAAAGAAACAGTATTCACTGAGCAGCAGGATAGCAAAATATACATGTTTTAGATTTATGGGTCGAACAGGACTCACACTGATACTCTGGACTCTGTGCTCTCCTATCATATTTATTACACTGTACAGATCTAAAGGAAGTGGTAGGAAAATATTTTAAAAACTGCAGCACGTCCTCCATATGGCAAATCTTGATTAGTTTTTCCAACATATGGCCTGACTTGTGCCGATTCCTCCCTTGAAGGCTAATTTCTTTTTTCTCTGGATATCGTACTCATATTAAAAATAGGTGTTTACATTGCTGAAAGCACTGTTTTTTAATTATTACCAAAGTGAGTACAACTTAAATAAATAATAAATTAATACATTTTGACTTAAACATATTTCATATTTAAACATATTCTATTTGTATATACACTAATGGGATGTGTATACAATATATGGAAATTAAGCTGCAAAATCAGCAAATTCCCCGTTTTTTGTAATGGCACAGAAGCCTGTGTATTTACATGTTTGAATTCCTTTGATGTTGAACAAATTCTGCACTCAGTTTGAGGCACAGAATAACATGGTGGTGAGGAAAACCATGCCTTCTCCCAACGACCAGGTGCTTTGTCTAACCACAGCAGATGTAAGGAAAACTCTATGCAGAGTCGACCTATGGAAAGCTGCGGGACACAGCATCATCCCTGGCAGAGTGCTCAGTGAATCTACAGACCAGCTGGCAGATGTCTTCACAGACATCTTCAACATCTCTCTGAACAGCTCCATCATTCCAACATGTTTCAATGTGGCCACCATTGTGATGGTGCCAAAGAAGTCGTCAGTGTCCTGCCTCAGTGACTACTGACCCGTTGCACTCACACTTCAAGTGACTGTGTATCATCCAAACCACTCTACAGACAATCCTACCACTCCTCGCCATGAAATCACTCATCCGGACAAGAAAGACACTTGCGTTAGGATGCTGTTGCATTGAACCAGCTTTGGGTGGGTGGGAGCAGCTTGCAAAAGGTTGAGAACCCCTGGTCTATACTAAAGTTTAGGTCCTGTACTGTTTGTATTATGTCAATGCCTTGTGTTCTTGTGTTGCAGCTGGACCTGGAGTAATGTTGTTTCTTTTCATTATTTACTGTACTGTATATAGCTGAAATGTCAATTAGAACCTCTTGAACTTGAACAAACTGCAAATCACTCAAACATCTTTTTTTCCAGTCCAGTCTTCTGAAGGGTTTGAGATGTTGCCCTGCACAATATGGCAGCAGTGGTGCCACATGTTTTGTCTACATGTATACAGTAGCACATCAAAAAAAATGGAATATTGTGAAAAGGTTCATTGTTGTTCATATGTTCTTTCAGGTAAAGGTCAACTTTCATTTCATATTCATTACACAAAGTGATATTTCAAGCCTTTTTTTGTTTTATTGTTGATCAGTTTTGTCTTATAGCTCATGAAATCCAGAATCACAAATTGTTCAAATATTTCATTTTGTGTAAATCACTATTCAAACAGTATTAACATTAAAACAAAAAAAAAGGCTTGAAATATGTCCCTCCTCATATAATATATATAAAATGTCACTTTATATCTTTGACTTAAATTATGAACACAAACTTACCATTTAGTATATGTATATTTTACAATATTATATTTCACAATATTGTAATTTTTGGAGATGCACTAGTATGTCTGTGGGGACAAAGGAAACAAGAAAAAAGACTACAGCTAGACGTCATGACATTTGTACTGCAGGTGCATTTAAATATAAATACATAGTGATGACAGGGATTTTCTTGCTTTATAGAACTAACAAAGTATAATGCTAAAGCAGCAACATTTGCTTTGTAGCTGTCTTTACTTTGTAGTTAATTAGTTTATACTGAAATGAACTGATGTACATCATGATCACTGATTCTGCAAGCATACATGCTAACAATGTTTGCCATACATACATTATCAGGTAATCAGACATTCCTCTGAATGTGTTGTATACATAAATGGGAAATAATTATCAAATTAAATCATTGTGAATTATCTCAAATAATCAGATGATTATGTAATAAATGTGAACAGCCCAACTACAACAATGCAGTTCATTAAGACCTTGAATGAGAGAATTAGCATACATAATTGTATAGTGAGAAGTGTTTTTCAGAATCTGATTAAAGAATCATTCTCCTTGAATATGACTTGAGCCTGACTGATATAATGATAGAGCTCTGTAAAGAGTGCTCTAGACTAGGAAATGAATTCCTTAGTAAATGACCAACATGTTTTAAGGTCTTCATATGAAGAAACAATGATGTATCTAATAAATAAAACATTGCATTGTGTTGTTTGCTGATTTATTGCCTACAGCATGTTTTCTAATGTAGTCTGAAGCTGAGAAAACAACAAACTGCAGTGCAGTAGAGTATCCAGGAGTGTGGAAAGAAAAAAGATATCTTATTAATGTTGTACTAGTTTCTCTTAGACCACAGCGAGATCAGGTGGAAATGAAACTTTGGTGTAGTCTTTAATGCTCCACAGATGGTTCTCAATTTGTATTCAACACTCTTATAACAGAAGGAAAACTTAGTCAGTTTGCATTGTTTTCAGTGTAATAAAGTCAGCAGCTTAAGTCTCCTGCTGCTCAGATATTTTCCTGAGAAACCGACCTTAGTAATCTCGCATCTCCTCTTCGGTTTTTGTTTCAGTCAAATCTCATTGTTCTCAGATTTGCTTAGATTATGACACTCATTTTTATTATTGATTAATATATCAACTAAATCACAATATCTCAATTAAGTTTCCTTAGCCATTAAAGAGCATACCATATGTTCTATAACATACACAAAACATCTCTAAAACCATGTAAAAAGTAAATCTGCCAAAATGCTGTTAAAATGTTTATATTTGAACATAATGATACACATATTTTCTGTATTTTACTGATATGTAAAACAGCTTCTCTAGTTATATTTGTGTACTCGGTGTAACAGAAATCTAAATAATATCCAAATAATGTAATCAAATCAAATTTCGTGTTGAAATTTGAGACATCACAAGGCCCTGAATTGGAAAATCTTAACCGAATCAAATCAGTTTGAGGTCAGAGATTTAAATAATTATTTCCAGCATGTGTTTATATTTCAGTGGGGCAGTATTAATTGTTCCTTATTCACATATCAAAATGATGATCTAGAATCTTAGTCTGTGCATTAACGTTTTTGAATGAAAAAGAGCATTTATGCCTTTCACAGATTTTACTAAATGTATGAATAATCCAATTGCTGATGTAAATGTTCAGACTCTTTTAGTTTGAAATTATGCTTTGTAGACAAACTTGACCATTTACATTGGTGGTGAACGTTCACATTGTTTACAAAATGACTAGTGATCCTTCATGTTTATTCTGAGTTGTGAATCCAAGAAAAAAGTTTTATAACATAACCTTCTGCATGTACTGCTCTACATGCAATTCTAAAAACATGCATTTTAGGCCAAAACCTTTTTGCTAAACTTTTCGAACACCAGGAAACATGCTCATTACCAGTAGCATCGTTAGGGTTGGACATTTCTGGGTGAAGGCCCAAATGTTTTGACAGTAGCCCTGAGTGTTTTTGAAAGCGAAAGTGAAAAAAAGTGACGTTTCCTGCCCCTGCCAATTCCCACTGACTTTGCTGGACTAACATTCTCTGCTGGGGACCACTCCTACCCACTGTTTTACAATTGCCAGAATTACCCCCAATAGCTTTAAATTCTAGTGATGTCTCTCCACATTCCATGTATTATATTCTATGTTTTAGAGGCATTAAATGCTTCAGACATCTGGCTCCTATCATCACCACTACAAACATATTTTAGTGTGTTTCTCTGTAATGGCACATCAAACCACTGAATGACTTGCAGATTCAAACTCATAGACTTAGCAAGACATTCTTGAATTTATTTTTGAATGTAACAGTTCAACTGGTTCACCACTGTATCAACATAAGGAAACTCCATGGTCACTGATGTGTGTATACTGTGTATTGGTTAATGCTGATGTCACAGACACATACACACAAATGACTAGCACATGTGCTGATACCAACAGCACATCAATGAAGCATGAAGGGACTCAAGCTCATAAACAGTAACCTGGTTTCCAGGAGATTAGTGAGTTGACTTTGAGCCCAGCTGGTATAGAACAATGACATTTCCCTTCATTTGAAGTCTCGTGTGATTCAGGCATTGGCGTAAACTGTTTGAACAAGTGCCAAAGAACCATACGGCTCAGAGTTCTCATCAGCCACAGCATACGAGATTTCCTAATAACATTTCCTAACAAACTTTAAGGTTTTGTTAAGGGTTTTGATTGGTGTTTACAAAGTCACTTCTCAAAGAAATGGGATTTGCAATGTAGATTTGTTCAAATATCAAAAGGTTATTTTGTTACCTGTGCATTGATCTGAGCTCTTTTGTTAGTTGTTTGTGCAGGTTTGAACAGACATATGAACAACACAGCATCTGCTTTCTGTTGTTGATAATTATTGATCTTGAGTCTTGAATCGTACAGCTCAAGCCATGTTTCTGTAAACTAAAGGTTTGTGAAAAATAAGAATTAAGATGATGTAAAATGATTTCAGTAGAGATTTAATGCAGTATTTGCTCTGAGTAGTTCTCTTTATAGTCTTTTGTCATCTCTATACAGCTGTGTTACTGTAGTTCAGAGACACCAGGGCAGGACAAGCAATGACCCACAGTATGAGAGCTGAAATCTTATCATTACCCTGACCACGTCCACCTTACCTCTGTGAACACAACAACAGCAAGCAGCCTTTTTGGTCTGATCAGCTGGAACAGAATCTTATGACTTATGGCTCAATACATCATGGTTTATTCGAAAAATCATCTTTAGTGATTCTCTCTCCATCTAGCAGAAAACACATTTGTGATATGTGGACGTTTTTTTCTATCATATTATTGTTATTATTATTATTATTTTATTTTATTTTTTATAATACTTTTTGCCAATTTTCTCCCTTTCCCAATGTGTGGTTCTCCCAACCCTGTGCACTGTCCCTGACTCTAGGAGGGTGAAGACATGCACACGCCTCCTCCGTTGCATGCGATACAGCCACCGACCTCTTTTTGAACTACTGCTGATACACCGTCACTGGGGAGCCAACGCGCTTGGAAGAAAGTGCAGGGTCTCTAGTTTCAAATGGACCAATCAGTAGATGTCTGAGACAGCGGACATTGCAATGTGTGAGTGAAAGGGAGAGTGAGAGCACCATCTACTAGAGAGAGCACGGCCAATTTTGCTCTCTTGGGCCCCGGCTGTTGATGGCAAACAGCATGACCGGGATTCGAACTCGCGATCCTCTGGTCATACTGTCAGCGCCTTAGTCCGCTGAGTCACTCGGGGCCCCTTATTGTTATTTTTTTTGTCATTTTCAAAATGTTCATAAATGTTATAATGGAAAACCGTTACTGTGATAATTTAATCAGAACAGTTGCTTCGCTGTACAGCTAGATTTGTGTAATTGTGATTTTAAATTGAGCTATGAAATAATTCCAGTTTGGGAGGAGGATCATGTCTGAAGCTGTTCTTTTTCCAGTCTAACAGCCTATAAATTATTTTCATATCTACCTTCTGTTTCATGTGAAAACTTTTTTGGACTCGCCTCCAACCCTTCTCCTCCATAGCACAGTCGTATCTCTCAGTTCAATCTCTGATTATCAAAGGGGTTTCTGCCTTCCTAGCTCAAAGCAGCAGCTTCTCAGAACTTCTCCTCAAGTTCTCAGAGTTTTCTCCACTCATTCATCTCTTCTTATACATCCATATGCTAAAGCTATGGTCTGAATTAGTAAACATTTCCTTTAATATAGCACTAGAGATGAAGTCCAAGTGTTTAGAGACAATTTAAAAAAGCATTATAAGAATCAAACAGGAGACATTAATATATTTTAATGAGATGTTCAGACATCTTTATGTATCTTCTTTAGTTGCAGATGTTTTTGTTTTGAGAATTCTAAAGAGAACGAGCAGTTCCTCCAGTAGAACTTTTAACTTAAAGAGACGGGAACGTCCTGTTATTGTCTGATGAGGTGGCAATAGCCTTTTGGACTGACGAAAACAGGATGGCTCTCAAAATGGATCCTGAGATTAGTTTTTATAGATCAAAGTGGAGATTCCTTACTGGTGCCAGAGAGCTGTGTTTATAGGAAGTGCTGCCTATAGTGGAATAGTCTCATGTGGGTCATTTACTTGGAGTAAAGTGACAAACCTTCACTGATGGCAAAATAATAAAGCCTGTGTCTATCTGTCAGTCCAGAGTGGACAGCTTGTACTGTAGGTGTGGTGTGATTACAAGTTCAGAGTCAAATTATGTAATGATGGACATTCCCCATTAGGTGCACATATCTTGTATCTACACTCTTTGTCTATTCTATCAGTGCCACTGACCATATATGTGAACTTTGTAGTTTACGACTGTAGTCAGTCTGTATCTCTGTATACGTTGTTAGACTCCTTTCACCCTGTTCTTCAATGGTTAGGACCTCAAGAGTACTATCACAGAATGAGCATTATTTAGGTGGTGGATCATTCTCAGTACTGCAATGACACTGATGTGGTGGTGTGTTGGTGTGTGTTGCGCTGGTACAAGTGGAACAGTGATTGTATAAGATATGACAGGTTAATTTTATGAAACGATAAGTGAAGATTTAAAGCAATATGTCATCATTATGTATCAAATAGCAAATGGAAGATTAAGGAAATCTCATCATTCTATGCTAAAGTCAAAAAACCTCCCTAAAGCACAAGAAAAATAATCCTTGAAAGGACTCAAAGCTCAAAGAGTTCTCCTCTGGTTGACCCTGAATGGGTAACTCCTACAAAACAATTCAAATTAGAATAGAAAAGATGACTATTAAATGTACAGCAATGGATAAATAAACTCTCCATCTGCTTAGCTATGAAAACATAATGGATGCCATTCTTTTGTACTGCAGGTTCTTGTACTGTAGTTAAAAAAAACATTATGCTGCCAAAGTCAACATCAATGAGAAACATATAAAAAGAAAATGAACACTGAAATTGTTTCTCCAAGATGGAGAGAATTAGTGCATTTAAAGGGGATAAAGTTTGATGCTGAATTGGAAAACAACTGCATTAGCAACTGCAAACCTTCTCAACAAAACACATCGTGAACAGCTAATGTTAGCAAATCAGCACTAGCAATGATAGCGTAATGTCATAGATGGTAAAGTTGTATCTTAAATAAACAACTTATTGTAATCATTTCTAGCCTTCATACTGCTAAAACACTTTTAAATTGAGCTTTTTTATTCATTGGTAGCAGGATTGGTAGTAAAATACAAATAATTACAACATGTTCCTGTATTGATGTAGTACAACTACCTAATTACTAGAGACTGAATTTGTTGAATGTCTCTTTAAGTGACTTAGTGTTCTTTGTTAAAATGGCATCATAGACCACTGTACACTGACCAAAATAAACACACATTAACCACATAAATAAACCAACATTCTGTTATGGTGTCTTATGTGTCCACTGACCCCATTCAGTCCAGTTCATTTTGTTTGTTGACTTTCAGAAAATAATTGCAAATATCTATTGCGAGAACACTATTTAACAAATATTGTAATTGTCATTAGTGACATAGTGGCTTGGTGGTTAACACATCTGCTTCTCAGTGCTGGGGTCTCAGATTTGAGCCCCTATCTGGGTGGATTTTCCATGTGCTTCCCATGTCTGACTGGGTTTCCTCCAGTGTTTCCAGTTTCCTCCCACAGTCCAAAAGCATGGAGATCAGGTGAATTTATTAGTCTAAATTTCCCTAGTGTGTTTGTGTATGTGTCCACTGGTACCCTGCCCAGTGCCCAATAATGCCTAAACAACAGACCGTGGAATGCAATGAAGCTCATGAGTGTTACATCTCATGTACAAATGTAAGTAAACAAACCATTCTAATATCTCAACAAAATTAGTTTGCTTGTCTTCAAGCCATAACAGATGGAATCAAGTGTATATATTATGAACACAGTTTTGTAGCAGCATGACTGAGCTAACTTTGTACAGCTGTAGACACGTTGATGATGAGAAAATATCCAAATTATGCTACTTAGTGAACTAAATGGTTTCTCCCTGTATATTAGTGCATCTCCACAAATTAGAATATTGTGAAAAGGGTCATTTAATTATTGATTAATTAAATTAAATAAAAAAGAGAAACTGTCACTAACATTGTTACATTATTAAGCAATAAAGCTTAGTGGTGAAAATAGGTCTTTAAAGAAAATATAGACTCAGAGAGTCTCCTATAAGATTAATAAGATTATAAGACTGGTCTTAAAGCTTACGAGTGTATACTGCAAAGGCACAGTCGCCCTTTAATTTCAGTTTAGTTGTAGGGGTAACGAGAAAACCTTTATTGGTATATCTCAATGACTTAGTACTGGTCTGGAAGACTAGGCGTTCACATATTTGAATATTCAGGTGCTTCAGGTGAGGACCAGCATTTTAAAATCAATCCTAAACCTTACTGGGAGCCAGTGAAGTGAAGCCAGTGATCCCTACATTTAGTATTAGTTAAAAGCTGAGCAGCTGCATTTTGAACAAACTGAAGTTTAACCAGATCATCTTGGTATATAAAGCATTACAATAGTCCAAATGATAAGACAAAAAACATGCATAATCCTTTCTAAGTCATAAAAAGTCAAAAAAATTTTAATCTTTGCAATATTTCTTAATTGGGAAAAACAGGACTGGACAATCTTCTTTATATGCACTGAGAATTTTAACTGGGAGTAATGTGAAAATGTTCATTTGTGCTCATAATTTAATTCCAAAAGGTAAATGAGCATATATTTTATATTTATTACACGTAAAGTGATATATTTCAGATCTGCTGCTGAAATGCTGATTTTGTTTAAAATCAATTAAAAATGTACAATTTTAAAATGTAATTTGCTCAAATTCAGAATGAAATTCTAGTAAATAGAAGTTCTAGATTTCTGGCTTGAAATATATCATTTTACATGTAATGAATATAAAATAAGTTTACCTTTTTAAATTAAATTATGAACAACAATGAACTTTCTCCACTTCATTTTTTGAGATGCACTAGCAGTGCAACTAAAGAGGGAGTAGGGATCAATTTCCGTCACAGCCATTGTGTAATGGTATATGGTTGAAATAAACTTGACTTGACATTATAATGTTGGTATTTACAAAATGTGTAGTTGTGCTCTGACCTTTATAGCAGAAAAAAAACAGTCAATGGCTTCACTGACCCATCTCTGACAGCTATAATTTACAGTCAGGTGTGGTCCCAGTTCAGCTTTTCTCTGCATGGTGAGGCAAATTCTTGAAACCCTCTTACTAATGCTCCACTAC
The DNA here is from genome assembly GCA_036984385.1 of Crenuchus spilurus. NCBI lineage: Eukaryota > Metazoa > Chordata > Actinopteri > Characiformes > Crenuchidae > Crenuchus > Crenuchus spilurus. The sequence continues at coordinate 11,623 of BRDA01023622.1, forward strand.
CAAAGAATTTGCAGTATTGCTTGTGTTAACTATGAGTCATGTACTTCATAAAGAGCAGGCGAGATTTGTGGAGAAAATACCACTAAATACTACAGAAGGAGGAGCTCATCATAATCTGCAGGTCATAATTAAAAGGGAACATCGGAGTGTGCTTCCTTACATAATGCTAAAAGTCTGGAATATATAGAAGTACAGTTTGTGTCAATGTGGCTTTTTTTTACATTGATACACAACATTGTTCTAAAGCATCTGGTTTCAGCTTTGGCCTGGATATTTCACATTGAAGTAATGCATGACAGGTTTGCATCATCAGTGGCCAAGCAACCATGAAAACTTCTCTTTTACTGGTTTACATAAACTTAATTCATTTAATCCAAGTGAATTGAGGCTTGTTTGAGCCTTCTACAATAAACTTGAAAAGGCAGCAAAATTGAGAAAGCCGGGGGTCACAGAAACAAGAAACTTTTTAAGAGCACAACAAAGAAAAAATGAGATCAACTGAGAGTCAGGTCCTCTTCTGCTGGACAGAGTAGTGGAGTTTTTCTATGAAACTAGAAAGTATGAGTGAAGTAGGATACAACAGATAAAGTGACTAGAATGAATTGAAGACAAAATGAGTGTCTTTTGATGCTTTATAATGGATACTTTGTCACTAAATCATCTATTGAACTGAGTAGCGCTTCACACAGGCGGTCTGAATGGTGAGTGATTGGGACTAGATGGCAGTGTGTCTTGGCTTTGGCTTACACAAGAGCTTCAGTAGCACACAGTGATTTGTTCTGCGTATTTGAGTGCACTTCAGTGTTACCCTTCTAATACATTGCAATGAAGTGTGGATTTTACAGCGCAGTGCTATGGCCTCAAGGCTCAGCAGGCAGTTCTAATCATTATTTTTTTTTATTTAACAAGGACAAAATACATTAATCAACATTTGGTTTTTGAGCTGTCAACACAGAGGCGATGGAACAAGTGTACAGCAGACTGTTATTATTCTAGAAGTAAAAATATATACACTTACATGGAAAGTAAAGGTGCCAGAAATTCTTCAATAGGGTTCTTGAATGTGATTCTAAGAAGAACCTCTTTTGGTTCGCTCACAAAGCTTCTAGTGGATTGTGCTTTACAAAAACCTCACAATTGAAAAGATCTATAGAGAATCACAAGTCATTATTTTATGTTAATGTAAATTTTTGGTACATTTTATTAGGGATGCACTGAATATTCATCAAATGAAATTAATCAGCTGAAAATGGCAAAAACAAACAAACAAAAAAAAAAACCCACAGTTTCAGTGTTCGGCTGAATAACTGTTGTACGTTCCTCTGGATAAGAGTGTCTGCCAAATGCTGTAAATGTAAGTGAAAAGACCAAAATAATTTATGCCAAACAATGACGTTTTTAATGACACTGTTACCTTTTTCTAGTTCCTGGCTGTAGATGTGACCAGAGTGGAGCTTTACTGTGCTTAAGTTAGTTTAATATTGGACTTTGTTTGACATTCAGAATTCTGCTTTTCCTCACCAGTTAACAAAACACAGATTCACCAGCACAGCTACAGTTTGGTGGTGAAATGGAAGAAGACAACAAACTACACCCATAGCTTTTACTAAACTACACTTATGTTGAAGCCAGAATACAGCCGCTTAGATTTGTGTTTGTGCTCCGGTGGCTGTAATGTTAGGGACCATCTCACAATTACCAGAAGAAGTGTTAAGCGTGTGAGTGTCTGTAGCCAATGACACACAAACACACAACACATCCCTGTGGCTTACCTAATTCTTTTTAGCACTTTTCATGACTTTAATTTTTTGCGTTAAATATTAGTAATAATGTAACACACAGTACTTGCATCTTCATGCATATTCATGTATTATTGTGTAATGTCTCTAACATTTGTTTTTTGTACAAATATAAAAGACTAATCAGTGAAACTCATGTTACTGAACCTTATGATGTTAAACCATCTTATTAAAATACAGACATTCATTTGTGACTAACTACAAGACTTATTTTGGGAAATAGTTCAGTTACTAATGGTTTATATAAATGAAGAACCATGTTCAGTGTTTCTTATCCTGCCTTGTTTCAAGTTTCATTTGTTCAGTTTCCATTTTGGATGAAAATAATCTTTTCAGTGCATTCCTACTTTTATGTTGGTTGGGTAGGCCATTTGTGTTTGAGAACATTTTCTAGAACATTTTGGTGGTAACAAACCAATTACCCCATGGTATGTAAGAGGGGTCAGGTCAAAGTGATTCCTGACCATTAAAGTCTACTTTTACATCTGTGTTTGTTTAATAAGACCACCCATGTTATGTCTAATAGGTCATTATAGTGCCATTTTATTTCCAAGTCCCAGCATCCATCAAAGCTTTTTATCTTCTATCTGTCTTTATAACCATACAAATCTATTCATGTTCACATAGACGTTATGTTGGCCACATTCCAATATGATTATCAGAAAAGGCCTACCTGACCTTCATAAGAGATGCATTTTCTCTGAGACTTTTGAAGCCCACTAAAAGCCTGGGTATGACTGTTTCAAGTGGTCTTAAATCAGGGCTGTCCAGTCTTATCCACAAAGGACTGATGTAGCTGTAAGTCTTCCTTCCAATACAACAGTAGAAGCAAATAAAGCAACTAATTAGACAAGTAGTATCAGATATGATGTGGCTTGTTTGAAAGACTGCATCTATATTGGTCCTTTGTGGATAAGATTAGACAACCCTGCTTTATTAAGACTACTTGAAACAGCCAAATGCAGGCTTTTAGTGGGCTTCAGATGTCTGAGGCCACCATTGAAAATGTTTCTATGTTGAACTTGTTTTATTTTCTTTAATTACAGATAATTTAAGTGAAAAGGAAGCTTTCTAGAATTTCTAAATGTTTGCTGTGACCTCCTTAGTTGAACTTCAGTTCACCTGAACAGGAGTGTCGATAGAAAAGATCAAACTTAAAGAAATCAGATATTTTTCTAAAAAAGCTGTAACCTGGTTATTCACAAATGAGTTAAAATTTGAATAATATTTTCAGTGAAGTGGTATCATATTTTGAAGCCTATATATATATATATATATATATATATATATATATATATATATATATATATATATATATAAACCGGCATTCTATAGAATACCTAGGCAATGTATACAATGTCGAAAATGGGTCATCAAAGTATGAAATTAAATCAGATTTCATACATTTTGTAGTCATTCTATAGAATACCTAAATGACAAACAGGTAGAGTGGAGAATATGCTTTCCCACCATAACCCTAACTCTAACCATAACATTAACCCTAACCATAACCATAACCCTAACCGTAACACTAACCCTAACCCTACCCCCAAACCTAACCCTAACCCTAAGTGCCAAAATAACAAATGCCTTTCACACTTTGCCTGAGCAGTTCTTGTCATTCTTTTTAATGCCTAGACATTTTATGTAATGCCTAGGAAAAGTATAGAACAACGCAGATATTTCATACCTTGCCTAAAAACAACAGGGATTGTATACATTGCCTAGGTATTCTATAGAATGCCGGGTTTCCAAACATTGCCGGTGACATATATATTCTATTTCAGGTTTTATTGTATTCCATGTTTTGTTCCACTTTGGTCAATGTGGTCTCAGACTTTTGGACTGCGCTGTGTTTCTGTGTTTAGAAAACATCTGGACAGACTGAACACTGTTCTGTATATGTCCTCCTTGCTGTATTTAGACCTGTGCTATATTTGGAGTGTATTGACTTGCAGAAAGTGTCCTCCACCCTCCTTCCCCCCCACACTGCAGTCTGGGTTCAGGCACTGAGCTGAACTGAGCCGTTGCGGTTCTTTCCCTGCATACTAACCAGCCGTGCTCACACCCGCAAGGCCGCAATGTGACCTGCAGGCCTTCTGGACATTTCTCCACACTTCACTGTGGTTAGAGTTTTCAGGAATGTTATGTGACTTTACTTATTCACGTTTTACTTTATTTTGAGTGGCAGCACATCTGATGGCCATTTTTGCCGTCACTGATCAAGTGGTATCAGGCAGATGATTTGAAGTGTTTGAGATTGTTTACTTTTTGTATTTACATGAATCACATTTTAGGTTGAACTGACACGTTTTGAAGTGACCTTTCTTGGAAAATGGTTTGAGGGAAAAAATACAAAATTAAAACCTACAGAAAGAGTTGTGGGTTTTGAGACTGTGGGATGGGAACTAAAACTGTGTCATCCTAATAAGCGAAACAGTGAGAGTTAATCAGATTACTTTCTCTCATATATCTCCCATGAGAGGGATGTATGAACAGATTCACAGCCATGGCTCACATGGACATCTAGTGGAAGTCATGGGTAAAGTTTCTATCTGGAAGATCAGAGACACGGCACTGACGTTCTTCATTGAGAGAGAAAGAGAGAGAGAGAGAGAGAGAGAGAGAGGGAGGGAGGGAGAGAGAGAGAGAGAGAGCTGGGGGATGAGGATGGGGAACTGAGAGAAGAGAGAACAGAAGAAGGTAGAAGAGAAGAGGTTTGGGGCTTGAGGGCTCCTTTTAGAGGACTTTCTTGTACACTGGTGTTACTTATAGAAGTGACTGGAAAATGCATAACAAATGTAAGTACACTTAAAATACTTAATTTTAAATGACTGAGCTTTATATATATATATATATATATCCACACACACACATACATGCACACACATATATGAATGTGTGTGTGTGTGTGTGTGTGTGGGTGGGTAAAGAGAGCTTTAATTTGATGAAGGAGTCTACTCAAGCTAAAGAGCTCTTCACATGTGAATGGACATTGTGAGATAAGTGCAGAGTAACTTGGCTCCTGTTTATTGTGCTCTCTGCCTCGCTGCCTGACTCGTGTCTGTGCCTCTTGTCCAGTCTCGCAGGGCTCGTGGCGTGCACTGTCCGCGCGCTCTGGACGCGTTATTGTTGGAGCGTAACGCGGAGGTTGGACATTATGGAGAACGTGTCACTGGAACCGTCGTTCTGGTCGTTTAACGACTCGTGGAAAAACTCGAGCGTCTCCAACGCGAGCTCGGCGTCCAACCAGACGGTGAACCCGCTCAAACGGAACGAAGAGGTGGCCAAAGTGGAGGTCGCCGTGCTGGCGCTCGTGCTGTTCTTCGCTCTGGCGGGAAACCTGTGCGTGCTGCTCGCGCTGCGCACCACCAAGCATGGCCCCTCGCGCATGTACTACTTTATGAAGCACCTGAGCATCGCCGACCTGGTGGTGGCCGTGTTCCAGGTGCTGCCGCAGCTCATCTGGGACATCACCTTCCGCTTCTACGGGCCGGACCTGCTGTGCAGGCTCGTCAAGTACCTGCAGATCGTGGGCATGTTCGCGTCCACCTACATGCTCGTGCTGATGTCCGTGGACCGCTGCCTGGCCGTGTGCCAGCCGCTGCGCTCCCTGCGCAGACGCACCGACCGCCTGTACGTGCTGTGCTCGTGGCTGCTCAGCCTGATCTTCAGCATCCCGCAGGTGGGCATCTTCTCCCTGCGCGAGGTGGGCGCCGGCGTCTACGACTGCTGGGGCGACTTCGTGCAGCCGTGGGGCGCCAAGGCGTACATCACGTGGATCAGCCTGACCGTGTACGTGGTGCCCGTGGGCATCCTGAGCGCGTGCTACGGCCTCATCAGCTGGAAGATCTGGCAGAACGTGCGCCTGAAGACGCGGCGCGGGCGCGAGCGCGAGCGGCACGTCAGCAGCGTGGCGCTCATCTCGCGCGCAAAGATCACCACGGTCAAGATGACGTTCGTGATCGTGCTTGCCTACGTGGTGTGCTGGACGCCCTTCTTCGTGGTGCAGATGTGGTCCGCGTGGGACCCGATGGCGCCCAGGGAGGGTGAGTTCCGGGCGGGAAACGGGTGGGTTTGGTGGAGAAACAAAAGTTGAAATAGTTCTGAGTTAAAAAGTGAGTGCCTAACTGATTCTTTTATTCATCTGTTTATATTCAGCATCAAAAGCAGGCTGCAGCTGTTGGGCTTTTCCTGAGGTTGGGAGGCAGTTCCAGCTTACATATTAGTTTCAAAGTAATAGCATAACATTATGTCCATTTTCTTTAATGTTATTATAGGATGATTTCCTAAGAATTCCTTTACAGAGCTCTCTACTGAAGACACTCCACACATGTCAGATGCGGCTTTGAAGGGTTTACATTAGATTTCAATGTGTCTTTCATTTACAGTAAGTCCTGAAACATATGAACAAAGTCAGACATTTGAATGCAAAGCTGGAGCTGTTCACAAAGCAGGATTTCCAAGTTAGCCAGATAACTTAAGCCCAAGTTTCAGGATTGTCCTATAAAATATCCTGCTGTTTTTTCCATTGAACAAGTTTGACTTTGGGCTTAAGTTACCTAGCAGAGAAGTTGGGCTAGAAGAAAATGTTCTGATTAATTCTAACAAGGCTCATTAATTCACAAATCACCTCTGATCAATACACATCACTCATGCAGTTGGGGGAACAGGGATATATATGTACGTTATTGTCTGCTAAATCCTTTCACCTTCAGGTCTGTTTAACATATTCTGTAGGTAAAGTGCAAATATCTAAAGATACACTATATGTCCAGATGATTGTAGACACGTTTTCTAATAAATGCATTCAGCTATTTTAAGTTGCACCCATTGCTGACACAAATGTACAAATGCACACACAGCTTGTCTAGTCCCTGTAGAGAAGTATGGCCAAATAGAACAGGACTCTCTGAAGCAGATAAACATTAACCCATTGGCCCCATGTCTAATGTCCGGTGGGCTAGAGGGGTATAAAGCCCATAAGTGACCTGTGAAGCAGAGTTTTCTCTGGAATGATTACGCTCCATCAAATACTTCTGGGAAGAGTTGGGGATGAGGTGTAGTGGTGATCATCCACCATCCTGACCTCACTAACGCTCTTGTCATTGTATGCAATCAAATTCTCACAGCAATGCTCACATCAAAATCTAGTAGAAAGCTTTCCCTAGACAGTAGAGAGTTTCTCCAACAAAAGCAGGATACATTGTTTTTAGTACTCTTGATTTTTACTGAATTAATGAATGAGCAGGTGTCCCATTACTGTACATATACTATATGTAAGTGCTAATACAAGTGAGCCAAACCAACTGGTTAGTTGTCTTCATAAGAGGGAAGTTTTTTCAAAAGGTAATTTATTGGTTTTTCCAAAAAGAGTATTAGCCGAGTACAGCTGTGATGTTCATCAGTTGTATGAAGAGTATTTGTAATACAGCCAGTTGTTCCATACAGCACCCGGGCGTCCTTGGGCGAGACATATTAATATTTAGCAGAAGCGTGGCCATTAAATCATGACTGTCTGCAGTATGAGAAATTATTCATGTCCTACAGTATCTCACCCATCCAAACAAACCAAAGGATGAAATCTAGGCTACTGCTGATAAGGGCTATATTTCCCCACTGATAGGCTTAGCTAGTGACGGATGGAATTTTTGATCTTTCATCAGCCTGCTTATGGAAAACATTGCCAGTGTTTTTTCCCAGTGGTGGTTGTATTAAACCAGTTGAGCTTAGACTGGTGATATCAGAGCACTGATCTGTATTTAATAAGTTGTGTTACTGTGTTTGTAGAACTGACATTGAATAATTACCCTGAATATAATCTGCAGTTCTAAGCTGGAAAAATATTGAGAGTTGATGTTCTAAACGATAGGTTCATGCTATCTGGGTTGATTTAGAGCTTTAAAAATGTTTGAGGACTTTTCACATCTCCCATTGCATCACATTGTTTTTCTTCTGTCTGAGACAAGGTGAACTGCTCTTAAAGGGACTATACATTTGAAACCCTACCAAAACATTGTTCAATGATTGAGTTATTGAATATTTTAAGTAGCCATTCAGTTCTTACTTGTTTGTTTGTATGTTTGAATCACAACATTGTTAGCAAAGAATATTACAGTGGAATACAGACAATGGGTATTATTTAATTTCTATGTGTGTGCTATTGATGGTGCTGCTTGCTCAATGGAATCTGATGATCTCTGAGGATCACTTTAGAATCCTGTGAGGTTGATAATAATAGATAAAGGTGAGAATGCCGTCCTTGTGCTGTGAGAAGAACTGTGTTGTGCAGGATGCAGATAAAGTGAAAGTAGAGAGTCTTCGCTCAGAATGGGGAGAGGGTGGGCGAGGGAGGCTTTGAGACCACTGCCTATTGCATCAGACACAGTTCCAGTATATATCCATCGGCTACTGGTGCAGTTTCCTCCCATAGCACAATAACAGCAGCTTTATCACCATGTATAAAGAAGGGTTCTAAAGATCAGATATTAAACTCCTAACAGCCATTATCTCAGAGGACTGCAATACTCTATCTCTATGACTAATCATGCAGCAATCAACTGCAAGGCTTGAATGAATGCTGCAGTACATGGTTCTCAGAATCACAAATCAGACTTCATTAGTTCTTAACCAATTTTCAAAGACTTCCGTATTTTAAATGATGTAAACATAAGCAATTAAAGCTGTAAATTGGTCATATCATTAAAATGTTTTTTTAAATAAAGGTATTTGGTTTGGGGCTAGATATGAATTAAAAAAGGCAACAGTTACAACTAAGGCTGATGATTTTGTATTGTGATTATAAACAAGAAAACAGTGTGAGAATCCTCTACATCCCATAAGGTCAAAAAAGATGAGTGAAGCACACAAGCAGCAATAACTCAACAGGAGCTGAAATGATCTTTTTTAAGTAAAGAAAAAAAAGGGCATTTACTGTCATGGCAACTTCCAACCAGAGATACAGCAGTGTCAGGACTGCCTGTACAAAAGATCGCCTCAGTACAGGTCTCAGTTCAGTATAACCTCCATCCAGCTCACTCCAGACACTTTTAATAAAACAGAAAAGCTTGTTTAAGACAATATTCATCCTGTTCAAAACCTGAATCAATTAGAAGATTCTTTATTCTCACAACCAAAAAGAACATTGTTTTTCTGCTGCACCATTCAGACGTTTGGACTCACTTGTAGGAGTGGGTGAGCTGCTGATTTTATACTGTGATCAATCTTGAAAATGTCTATGATCTACTTTTCAAGTGCTTCCTGGAGACATAGTGATATTTTATGACCTTCTAATGGATTCACACTACATTTATAAACCAACATAACAGTCGACTACCAGAAGGCCGTGCTGGTTAGCCAAATTACATCACATGTCTCTACCATTCAGTCTCTTACATTTGTGTCAAATTTGAAAATCAATTCAGTGTGAGGACGACAGATGAGAAGCTGGTGCCTTAAAGGACTCAGTGTCAGTAGTGTGATGATGGTTCAGCTTTACACAGTTAGATATTTCTCAAAATTGTGTTTTTTTACACTTTACAAACTATGTCTTTCCTACTTGAGTTATTTAACAGTTACTGGTAAAGTCTCTTTAATATTTAAAATACAGTTTTACTCCAGTTTGTGTCAACTGTGTCTTTAGCACAACATTGTGCAAATAAGATCACAGGCTAATCTGGATTTTCTCAACAATACATTTCAAAATTGAGAAAAAAGATAAAGAATTATGATTGTGGGGGATGTTTTGGGAAGATTGCCCAGCCCTAGTGAAAACCCTAAGAACCATTTGCATACAGATACAGTGAAATGGTTCCTCTCTGCAATGGAGCATGTGGTGTATATGACTTTTCAAATAATCTTTATGAAAATGGTTACAAAGAGCACTTGAAGCCTTCCACTATTGTCCTTTTTTGGTTATTGTTTACTTTTCTAGCTAAGGGCATACTCTTGAAATAAGGTGCAGTGCCAATGGTGAATTACCTTTTGGAAATTCTGTATTGTTAAACTGGGTCTGGGAATCAAGCCACTGATTTAAAATATAAACAGTTCTGATGTTTCAAAATCCATCCATCCATGCATTCATCATCTGCTTATCCGAGTACAGGTTGCGGGGTTAGCAACCAAGTAAAGTACACCAGACATCACTGTCCCTAGCCACCTCTTCTAGCTCATATGGGATGATTCCACGGCATTCCCAGGACAGCAGAGAGAGATAGTCTTTCCAGCATGTCCTGGGTCTTCCTCGGAATCTTCTCCAGTTGGACATGCCAGGAACACCTTGCCAGGGAGGCGTCCAGGAAGCTAACCAGGTGCCCAAACTGCCTCAACTGGTTCCTCTCAATATGAAGGAGCAACAGCTCTACTTGATTTTTGCATCTTTCCGAGATCTCCAAACTCCTCATCATCTCTTTAAGGGAGAGCCCAGACACCCTGCAGTGAAAACTCATTTCAGCCGCTTGTATCCGTGATCTCATTCTTTTGGTCATTACCTAAAGCTCATGACCAGGGGAGGATTGGAGCGTAGACTGACCATTTTCAAAATGTTAATTTCCCACTCTAAGCAGTCCATATATGGAAGCTAAGTTGAAAAACAACCTGTTTCATATTCACCACGGTGATGTCACAACTGTAAACTTTTACATACAATGACCCATTTAGACTACAGCAGAATAGCCCCACCCATTCACTCTGAGGAGATATGGTATCTACAGACAGTCTGTAGCAAGTTAGAGTGAGATATTAAGGTGGTACATGTGGGGAAAAAATGTTTAAACAATTGAACACAGTGTTGCTTCTGGCTGTGGAAACAGTAAATTGATCTGAAAGGAGTTGAAGTTTTTATTTTATGTCATCTCTGAGGATTTCAGTTCAAACGTAAAAGTTTGGTCCACATTTCACCACAGACTTTTTACAAGACACAGTACAAGTCAATCAGAATACATACAGTATAATTTACACAAAGTCTTTAAGACTTTATATTGCATTATATATCATGTCCCATTTGCTTCTTTACATAAATGATCATGAATAACTTTAATACTAATGAAGATATCGTGAAAAACGGATTAAATATACTTCAGTCTGTGTGAAAAAGACTTAGATGCATGATTACAATGTGTGTAACATGGGTGTTAATTTCTGATGACTAGTATCCGTAGCTGTTGGAGTAGAGGCCGGCGCCCATCCAGCCGTATCCAACATTACCAGACATTAAAGCTCTCAGTTATCCACTTGACACAGTATAATGTATCAGTGCACGGTACAGTAGGAGTGTTGATGGTGTGAAAGTCCTGGAAAAGCAACTCGATTGAGAAGATGCAATAGGAATTTCTGAAACAGTTTGGAAGCAACTGGGCTACTGGTGGACCACCTTTATTGGGTGATGACCTTTCACATCATTGAGGCCGGGTTCAAGTGTACATGGACATTTTCAGCACATGTAACATCAATCTTTTTCACACAGATTGAGGTATATTTATTCCACATTTCATCACCATATCTTCATTATTATTAAAGCTATTCACAATCTTTTGGATAAAGAAGCAAATGGGACACCCTGTATATTATAGTGTTATAGTTTAAACAACTTTATTCTAAAGGATAAACATGTTGAAAATGGTGTGAGAATGAACTGCAGCCATTGTGGTACATAAAACAACACAAACATTATAATTGGACTTCAAGGAGAACAAATTGAATGCAAAAAATATTGCATGTTGTTCTTTGTGTCATCTGAGGTGTGATTAGCATTCAGAGAAGAATCGGTACACTTTTTAAAGGGCACAGTTTGGCTGAGGTTATGACTTCATTTGTCTGAAATGCACACACAGAAAAATGCTTTATGCTGCAGATTTTTTAAGCATTCTGTATATTTTATTCACTGAGATGTCGCTTTTATTCACTGAGAATCAATCAGAGGGGTTTGAAGTTAAATGAAGCAATTTGCTGGTTAATTAAATGGTTAATTTAATGTATAAAATGGCTAAATCTGTGATGACAGAAACCAAATGTCATGATGTCTGACATGCAAATATGTTCAAATTTAAATTATCAGCATATTGTTCTATACACTGGTGCATCTCCAAAAATTATAATATTGTGAAAAGGTTCGTTTGCATTAATTATTCAGTTCAAAAAGATAATATTTATTTAGATGTAAACTGACATTTCAGGCTTTTTTGTTTTTTGTTGATCAGTATGGCTTTGAGCTAATGAGAAAAATTCATAATCCATCTTAAAGTATTAGAACATTTTATTTGGAGTTAACACTCAAACAGTATCAATATTTTTAAAAAAAGGTTTGAAATATGTCACTTTTTGCTTAATGAGTATAAGACAGTTTGTGTTCAGAATTTCATTCTAAAATATAAACGAACTTTCATATTATTGTTTTTTTTTTTGGGGAGATGCACTAGTAATGCTGATAATGGTAGAAGAGTGCTAATCTGAAAAAGTGCTTACTTTGGGTCCTGTATTTACCTTTCCACTATGAATGGATTAAAACTGTTTTGGGCCAAAATGTTATCTCAAAAAGCACTGCCTCGGGCATTAGGCATTGTATTAACAGCTATTTCATATAATGGGGCAGTTTTCTATGAAGTAGCTTTTAGAGACATTAAAACCCTCAGATGTCTGGTTCCTGTCACCACCACTGTGAACAGTTCTGATGCTTCATTCCTAATGATGCTGAATGACTTTGCTTAAGAATGTAATTGTGCAGAAATGGAGAAAAAATCTGCAGAAATTCCATGGAAGAGAACTGAGTGAGGTGAAAAGAGGATTCCTGATGTTGGAGATGCACTGACGGGCTCAGAAATAAGATGACTGGTTGTCTGAGAACACGTACAGATCTGCATTTCTGGAAATGTTTCTTGTGATAAATCTGCCAGTCTATGAGCCAGCAGTGCAAGGCTTATTAATGTGTCTGTGTTCTCACGTCAGTGTTGCATATGTTATTGTAGAAGCTCTGTCTGAATTGGAGTGATTAACAGACAATAGAGATAATGTCATATTTCACCCCATTATGTCATAAGCTTCTTATGCAATGCATATAATTCAGTTCAGAGAGAAGATTAGTCGTTAACTGTGATGGTCTTCTATCACTTAAATCTGAAGGAGTGGAGGGGTGTGACTATTAGGTGTTTGCTGTGTGGATTTGAGAGCTTTAATGCTTCTCTCCATTATTCTGTGTTTAATGGAGATTAAAGGGTGGTTTGATGGGTCTTCCTGTCAGGGACGTACAGCGGACACAGAATCTGAATTAGAAAAGAGAGTGTGTGAGAGAGAGGGAGATAAATTACGTTCCATGAACCAAACATCTTCAGCAAAAGTTCATGCTGACCTTCTGTTGTGTTTTATATAAAGAAACCAATTAATGGGATTAGTTTAATGACATTGTCTTGGAAGGAGGAAGAGTCACAGATGCCATCTGCGTTTGTAAAATACAAGCTGCTTCTTTGGGATAAGGCCGTTTCAGTGGCGGTACTGCCCACACCTTGACTGAATTTCTAATAAGACTGCACCATGACTACAGCACACTGTCCTGCAGTTGAATTGCATTGACTGAAATGGGGTTATTATCTATCTTGGCGATGAATAACCTTGTTGAGTTTGGCAGCGTCATGGCAGATTTTAGCTTCCAGTTTGTTCTCATCACTTTGGCTTTGTGCTTGAATTTCTTGAGGAACTAGCCAAGGCTTTTTTCCATTCACGTAAGAATTAAACTTTCGAAGTATTGAAAGAAACATATTAAGTTCAAATTACTGACAGGAGCCATAATAAATTCATTTGAACTCAATGGTTTTTAAAGCTTTAGTTTATCAAAATAAAGAGCAAATTCTTGAAATTATGGAAGAATTCTAACTTCTTATGTCACTCAAATTGTTGCCGTCCTAATAAAACCTTTTATATTTGAATTATTAACTTTTAAGGCAACTCTGTTCTTAAATATGCTACATTAGCTTAATCTAAGTTACATTAACTGTTAATGTGATATGATGTAATTGTAATATAATATAATGTAATTCAAGGTCTTTTTCAGCCATTTATATTAGATCATTGAGCTTGCACACAAGGCAAATGAAGCAAAAAAATGACATTGATTCTTTTATCTTTCAACCTTCAACAGTCCCCCTTATATATTCCAGAAAAAAACAGATAAATAATACATTTGTAGTTGTTTGTGCATTGGAATCTCGTTATCTTTGCTCTCTTCAGCATCAAATAAAAGCATTTGTTTTTCGTCTCACTGGCAGTAATCAGACTGCAGACACCAACAGAAAAGCTGTGCTCATCCTGCTCCCATTGCTCCCTGTGAATTCAGCACAAACAGGAATAGCTGCCCCAAAGCAATCCATTTGAAGCTCCATGTGGGTCTGAAGCTTTATTATTGTCGAGCTCCACTCCCTTAGCTCCTACAGACTTTGACTTTTAAAAAATAAAGATTCCTAAAAGATTCTTGGCTTCAGAATACAATTGGCTAAAGCACCTTTAATTGGAATAAAGCTTTTACATTATGGAAGCTTTTTACCGCTTAAAATGTCCTTCATGCTTGCACATCTTAAAATAAAAGGCTTCATATTGAAATATTTTGCAGGGAAGTGGTTCTTCTGGAACATGACTTGAAATAACCTTTTCAGCACTTTGATATTTAAGAGTGTGGTGGCTCAGACACATCCTTCTTATGAGGCCTTGCTCTCTCCTAACCTAGCCAAAGTGCTTGGATGCCTGTCCCTCATAAGTCAATTAGAATGTATTTTGTAGAGCTGTCATCTTCTGTATTCAGGCTTTGAAGGTTATTGTTTTGGAAATTGCAGCTTTGTTCAATGCACATAATGAAAACAGTTCAGTGCCACAGCAACAGGAAGACTACTTGAGCTTCACTTGTTTTTATTTAGCTGTCATGTTTATTTATTGATTATTATGGGTGATATAGTCATGATGGTCCTAAAATACAAGTGCATTTGTTGAGTACCCTATGTACAGTACAATGTAAATGGAATTGATTATAGGGCAGAATACTAAATATATGTAATAATATTTTTTATTGTGTTTCAACATTGATTTATTGCTCCCTTAAGATTCCCAGAAACATTTAAGTCTGGTCACAGATGGAAATCGTTGAATTTGTAAGACTAGACTAGAATCTGTGGCCCGAAATTGTATGCACTGTTGTAGTTAGATTTTTGTGCACTCTAAGAGAAAGATGCTGGACTATCACTGGGGTGGATTTTGGTTTTCTGATTTTTATGAGTTATTAACTGATCATACTGATCAACACACTGAAAATAGGTTTGCATATGGATGGTACAGACATGGCCCAACTAATAATTAGGACTTCACCTGAATATACACATAAAATAATTTTCCCCCATCAATATTTGAGTGAACTCATTCACATCATTTTTGCAGCAGATCATTTTGATTGTGCCCCACACAAGCCCCATGTGGGATGCCTGTGGGAGGCATGCCAGCATGTGATTGGCTGAAAGGGAAGGGCTATCTGAGGGTCATGTTACACCTGCAAATATTGTACTTACTGTCAGACATGGAGGAGGTGCGAGCTGATCTCTCTGCTAATGGTCAGTTATCGGGGCTGTCAGTCAACGTTCCTCAAGCACTGACTAAAATTGTGTCCTTCAGATGAACTGCTCACTTCCCATGTCATGCCAACATGTTTTATGCTTTGTAGATATCATGCCACAAAAAATTTAAGGGACATCACACAGTAAATCTGCCAGTGTTAAATCAACACTATTAGAGTTAAATTAACACTGAGGGTGTCAAAATGTAACACTCTCAGTGTTAATTTAACTCTAATAGTGTTGATTTAACACTGGCAGATTTGCTGTGCAGGAGCTTTTTCACTACCAAGTCATAGGTAGTGAACTAACTAGCCAGTAGCAGGTTGCTATCAGGAGTAAACATAAAATGAGTAGAAACATATTATTGTGGTTGAATTTCAGTCCATGAAACTATCTCTATAAAAGCTAAACAATCTTAAATTGAGTGCAGTGCTGGAAACCCAGTAGCAGGCTAAAGATGCAGAGCAGGCTGAGGAAGTATGTATCTTCAGATGAAGTCCTAATTATGTAGTTTGGATTAATAATAATGATAATAAGGAATAATAAGGAATCATTATCATTAAAGGTAATAGGATGTTCAGTAAATATGACTTTTGAAAGTAAATGTAGCTGGTCATGAGTTTACATTAGAATGAGAAGGTTTTAAAGATCCTATTCACTCAATATTTAAAATTGCCCTCAAAATATTGTGAACATATAAACTACTGAAGGACAGTGTTGTAGCTTGAAAAGTATATTTGTATTTGTTGCATCTCAGGTGAACAAAAAGTAGCTGAATGGCCTCTGAAAATGTCCAGAATCAGACAATTGCTCAAATGTTAATGTTTTGACTGCTCATCATCTCTGCACTGTTGTCTAGAAGGCAAAATCAGCTGAATTTTCTACAGTTGCATTGGTATAAACCTAGTTATTTTCTGAAATCTTCAACCTTAAAAGACCAACTGGTGTCAAGTTGGTGACAGGAGCTCACACAGCATATCATAGATTCATTGTTTAATTTGCCTTTACTCTGTAAATGCCTTCTCCATTTTTGAGTACTGTATGCTACCATCTTGACATGCTAACGTGAGTGTCTGGCATTGATTTTGACTGTAATCTCATTGAGATTTCATGGAAAGATATATTTATATACAGACTCATGTTACACAAAGATATGACTTCATACTCTGGGTCAATACATGTCACTTCTAAACAATGAGAATGCCATTTAAAATTTTACAATTGTGTTGAATCTTAATATTTAAAGACTGCAGATTGTGTGCCAGACTTAACCACCTGATTGTCAGGATATAATCTAATCACAAAAGACAGATTGACAAGTTTAGTATAATAAGAAAAATGCCATTTGTTTAGTTGAACATATCCATTTCAAAAGACTTTAAAAAACATTGCTGAAATAAATCTAATTATGTTGATTCGACTGGCTTTACCTGGCTATAACCAAGTCTAATTGCCTGCTCTTAGTAAGCATCCAGAGAAAATATACAATGCTTTAGCAACCTGACATAAATGGAAAATACAAAACAAAGGAGAAGAAAAGAGACTTCAGAAGTGCTTTAGATGCTCCAGACGAGTTTATTTTTTATGACTCACCATGTATGGATAAGTTCAGCAGAGAGAAAACACTGCGGCATATTCTTGCTTGAAATGGAAGTTTTTTTCCTGGCTTTGCTGCCCGTGCTTTTACAGATCAGATCAACAAAGTGAAGACCACTGTTCCAAATGCTCTTTCACCCCCATAAATCAAAACACTGGCAAAATGACTGTTAAATAAGCAGAAATGAAATTTGTAGCCACCGATTGTCCTTCCTAGTTTAGATTTTGTGCAGCACTATTATCGCAGCTGAGGAATGGGTCACTTTTGGCTCCATGAGAGACTCAAAGCAGAACATGAGATTTCCCTATTGTTCTCAAGTATATCTTGGAAAATGTTCTGTGGTTCAGCCAGATTTCCATTCAGACGTGCTATAGAAGACCACTGGAGTAATGTGTGTGTCTAGTTTTATTGATTTCCTTGAAATGTGAAGTGCATTATAAATCAAATTTATTATTATTATTATTGGAAGCCTCAAAAACCTCAAAGCCATACTATACATTTGACATCCACTTTATTACAAATATTTACTATTTCCTTCATCTATATTTGCATTTATTACAAATGTTTACATTTTTACTTTATGTATGTTCACCATTGTTCCAAAAAGTCACATTTTACTTCATATAAAATTAATTTTATTAAAAATGTATTTCATATATTACAATTATTTACTTTTTACTTCATCTATATTTAAATTAACATAGAAATCTTTACATGTTATTTCAATTTACGGGCCACTTTATTCTCATAAAGAAAACGTAGAAAGAACATCCAGACAATATATTTTATATATTTTAAAGTCTTAAAGTATTTTTTATTTCACTGAGATGGTAGAATTAAGCTGGCATATTCAGGAAAACTGGCATATTCATGAAAACATTTTGTGGTAGAAAATCCAGCAGTTCTCTCTGAATCCAGCATCTAAGGTTCTTTACAAAGAAACAGCAGAGAGAAAATCATCCATAAAAGTGGGCATAAAATCAAGCTAAAGTTTGTGTTGGAAATATAAGAGTCAGTTTTCCATTCTCGTTTGTGGTTCACGGTAATTTTACATGATGTAAAAAAAAAAATTATTTCCTGCTTTATGGAAACATTCAGAAACTGGTTTGCAGGGAACCCTTGTTTTGTTTTGTTTTGTTTTATTTTATAAATTGGAATATTCATTTGTGCCCACAATAACCTTAACTCATGGCCTCAAAATATACATTTGTCTAAATGTATGATCTTGTGGTCTCAGTATAATAATTTGTGGCCACATAAAAAAAACAAAAAAAAAACAACAACCATGTTTCCTCAAGAGCTCTAAGGGTTTGCCTCATTTTTAGCTGAATTGCTATGATTTTTCTGGTGAGAAACTGTAAACGCACTTCAGTATAATACACGTCTAGAGCAGAAAGATTGACACAAGAATATCATGAATATCATAGCTACTTTAATTTGCCTGATTTTTTAAAACATCCTATAGGGATTGTAGTAGAGTGGTCACGGTTTAATAACAGTGTGAGCAATAAAGAAGTTAGTAAAGATAAAATGACTGTTTTTCTGTCTCCTCTCAGCCATGCCCTTCATCATCTCCATGCTGTTGGCCAGTCTAAACAGCTGCTGTAACCCCTGGATCTACATGTGCTTTGCGGGACATTTGTTCCAAGACCTGAAGCAGAATCTGCTTTGCTGTCCAGCGCTGTACCTGAAGTCCTCTCAGTGCCGCTGTGATCTGGAACACGACTCCAGCCGCAAGAGCAACTCCTCCACTTATGTCATCAAGAGCACCAGCAGCCAGAGGAGCATCACCCAGACATCCACTACATAAGGACATAGCCCAACCCAAACTGACCATAATCACACATGAGGGCCAGAAAACATCACAGAAATAACAGGACAATGATGTCACTCCATGCTGTGGAAACTTGGATGAGAGCCTAATAGGACTCGATCTTCGGATGCTGTTAGAATCAGCAGGAGCTTTGACTCTGATCACTGTGATTACCTCCTGGAGATGTTTAGATTGTATTTTCATAGAGCTTTGTGCTCCCAGACAGCACAAAAAAGACCATTCTTATACTTTGGAGTGCCAGAAAACGAGGAGGGACTGCAGTGTTATAGCAGATGCAGTGCAACCTTAAATGGAGCCAATAAAATGCCTGGATCCATTAGAATCTGTTTGAGTTTGGCTGAAAGAACAGAGGACATCTTGAGGAGTCTTTGCTTCTTTTTCAGCAAGTATGTTCCAGACCTGAAAATGTTCTTTACTCTTATTGGGATTTCATGACATGAATGCCATTAATTTTCTTCAAAAAGAAAGAAATCAAAACATATCATCACCCTGTTTGCTTCTTATTTAAGGTCACAATCAGTTGAACTGAATATATTTCATTGATTTATCCACAAATCTGTAGGTTTAAGCTAAATCAGAAATGTGATGAGCTAAAGTCTGTGCTCTGGTACAAAACCATTGGTCAGTGGGCTTGTGTCCACTCTAGCATTCTTCTAATTATTCCTTAATAGAAGTAAACATAAATAGAACAGTTATTTGTTACATCTACTCATTAAAATTTGTCCCCATTATTCATGGCTGTTTTTCCATTGCCAACCTGCTCACATGCATCTTCTCAAATTCAACATAATTTGAATGCTTGTACAGGCACATATGTCTACGCTGTATTTTCATGTGAAATTACAATGATACTTTGATAAAACCTTTGTTTATGAAACAAAAAATAGTGATAAACTTCGCCACATTAAGGTAAACCAAATATTTTTAAATGTTAAAAATTTGTCAGTCTTGTTGATGCATCTACAAAAAGATTTGAAAGTGATGAAGAATGTAATGTTTTCATAAGTAAAAATGAAATTTTACATCATTTGTCCATCAAACGAGAGCCACAAGAGAAAAGCCTTACTTCTTACTTTTGCAGTAAAGTATCAGATACATTATTACGTACTGAGCAGCTGTCCTGCTGTTGATGGTAACAGACAATCTCTTGGTATATCTTTCACAGTGTTTGGTTATATTCTGTATTATAGTTTCTTTCTCATTGAAAAGGCTACTGAACTTTTCTTCATGCCCATTTACAGTTAATATAAGTCAGAACATGACGTAATTTATTGAAAATAAAGTGTATGTGCAAAATAAATGTGACTTTGGCTGAATGTTTACAGCTACACTTGCATATCATTTATATAAACATATGAACTCTGTGGTTGTTGATGAATCAAGAGTCTAAATTTTGCTTCTTTAGTTTAGAGCTGGAGCTGTGAGGTTAACATGGCTAACTCTAGAATTTGATATTCACAAAAATAGCCCAGGCATTTCTGTCAAAATGCATCACCAGAACTTCTCTCAACCCACGCAAATTGTATCCAGACCTTAATGAAGGTCTCACAGACCAGTCAGTGTGGTTTATGCTACAGTATGACTTGCTGTACAAGGTTGCTAGCAACATTACTTGCAATGTTACGCCCAGTTATGAATTACAGAAGGAAAATTTAGATTCTAAACATGTCTTGGCTGTTTACGTCTGAGGTGGAAGATCTACATCTAAGTGGAAAGTAGAAATGAATTGAATATGATTTCTGGGTGAATCATTCTTTTTTTTAAAGCTATCTGAGCTAGAGTGGCAGTGTTGTTAGGATGACCTTGTGTCAAGAGGCAGAAAATGAAATTCTCTGAAACTGGATATCAACATGTCAGCAAGCGCAACGTTTTTGACATGTGTTTTTTTTTCTCTGCTTATTCAGTCAGAATGACAACTTTATTCTTTCTGCCTGCTATGGCTGCCTACTGTTTGAATAACTGTGCATTGTTCATTTATTCTTATACATTCCAGTGAATTATAGTGTATTTATAACATTCACTCAGCTATTTTTCCAGCTTTCAAAGTTCTTTGTAAAAAGATGTCAACAGATAATTTGTTTTGCAAATATTGTTATACTGGCCCATAGCAAACTCATCTTTTTTCCTGTTCATTACTCATGTTCTTTCCCATGTTTCTCTGCCAACAAGCTCATTTAAAGTAGCTCAACTTCAAGACCTCGGAGACATTCCAAGTTTTGTACAGTCATAGTTTTCTTGCTGTACATCCATCCATCACCTTAAACACTTAATGCAGTTCAGGATCATAGTGAGCCCCTCCATACCCCTCCTTTGGGCACTGGACAGGACCTTTCACTATTTTAGTGAACATTTTTGTGCGACTAAAATTTAACTTATTTTTAATTTAACTTATTAACGTATTTAGGGTAACTGTAATTTAACTTAATTTGAGGAATTAACACATTTAATTTGACTGTTTTTCATTTACAAGTTTAGACTTTAAAAAAAGATATCCGATAACAGATTTATTTTTAGAACTTATAACATTAACATTCCCAAAATAACATTAAAAGAACATTCTAATAACATTCGTACAAGAGTAAGAATCATTTCATGTGTGACGTTATAATTGACCTGATTGATGACATGATTTTTAGACATTTCATGTGGAAAAAATCTGCACTGTCCAAAGAAGTACAAGTATTGTTATTTTTGTGTAATTTTTTTTTTGACCAATAGAAATGCTCCAAAATAGCTTCGAATAAAATCTCTTTACATTAACTTTTATTCAAAGTAAGGAAGTTTTTTGCTCTCTCCTGTAAAGTTACTGTTTCACAGATATTTGGTTTTCTCTGGACAGCAATAATATAGTCACATGATAAAATGTGATCCCACATAAAAACATGCTTATATGAAAAGATTATTTTTTACATTTTATTTTAGTATCACTTATTAGTCCCACATTGGGGAAATTTGACCTCTGCATTTTATCCATCTGTGTAGTGAAATACACACTCCATGTCTATGGCGCCCAGGGAGCAGTTGGAGGTTAGGTGCCTTGCTAAACACCAGGCCATGGCTGCCCCCATGGTCATGTTGTTATTTGCATTTTTTTAGATGAATTCACACATTTCTACTTTACAGGAATGTTCCTAATATTTCTTTTAAACATAAAAATTTTCTTGCTTGTTGATTTGTCTTTAAAGAATATTCAAAAGCAGACACCAATAACAACTGTAGCTTCATAGCTGTAAGTCCACAGGAACTGCCAGCTTATTGTGTAACAAAGCAGAGAATCCCTGACCTGCTCACTTTTCAAACATCTTCTGAGAGCTCTGCTTTTCTCTTCACTCTTCTGACATTGCGTGGAATTAGCTGTTACCCTGGGGAGTTCTTAAAAATGAAAAGATTACAAAAATAAAACTCAAAATCATGAGCTCACCAATCATCCTTTCTTGAATGTTTAAGTGGATTAAACCATAAAGAATCATATCAGGCAGTGTAACTAATCAGTAATGTCAGTAAACTCACAGGGCTTATTATATTTTTCTGTCGTAAAATTAATTTTAACTCATTTGAATTACAATAATATTGGGCCTCATTCACCAACTATTCTTAAGAAGAAAGTTCTTCATACTCTTCATGCTCTTCCCCAGTTACAGTTTCCACAAAGATTCAGACATTCACCAGTGGTTCTTATTTGAGATTTGTTTTTAAGTAAGACCAGAATCTACACAATCTCAGGCACATTTGAATTCTGACATATTTGTACAAAACAATATTTGCAAAAAAAAAATTAACAAAATTTACTGACCCACTGAAGAAATTGGTCCAGAAGGAAACCTTATCTCAGTAGCTTCTGTAATGCAATACTGAGAATATATTGAGACACAAATGAGACTTAAGTTTGTCTCCTGCTGCTCAGATATTTTTGCCTGAGCTCAGTAATCTCCTATCCCTGCTTTTTAGTTGAAATCTCAATACAGGTTCACACTGTAGTCAGATAATAACTCTTATGTTTACTAAAGCTAAGAATCTCAATATGAACTCAACCATTTCTAATCCAGGACTTGAAGTCCTCTGTATGATATTTTGTATGATGTTTAACTGTACCAGCGTATCTCACATCCTTGTTTTTTTTCAATGGTGCTATTACTCCTAAGGAAACTTGCACAAATTTCCATTAAGTCTTTTGAGCCATCAAAGAGCAACATTTGGGCAATACTATTTTCCTCTGGGGAATTATGAGAAAAATGATCAGGATGATATGGCAGTATAAAAAGAGCATTTTGTCTAATAATAAAGATCCATTTCTTTAATGTAATATTTTAAAGAGTAGAACTGCTCTGTCATTTTAAAATGTATTTATTTTGTGCACAGTATACATCAAACATGGTCATGGTGACAAAGATAAACAAAACCAAGACATCTTAGACTTCACTCATTTATCTAAAATACAGATCTTTGGGGAATTTGTCATTCCACAAGCAATTTAAATTTTTTTTAAAATATATTTCTGAAATACCATTAGGCAAGCACCCAGTAAACGTATTTATAGAGCATACAGGAGAAGGCCTTCTCATATGTAGGAATAAGACTTGTTCTCCTGTATCAGTACTCAAATCCATCATAAATATTTCTCTGAACGCTTGAGCAGCTCAACCTGACTTTCCCCTTAAGCTTCTCTCCACATGCCATAGAATAAAACACTGCATAGGCATAAGCAATGCAATTGAGCACACATCCCACATTGCTTACATCTATCCAGCCTTTTGTCAGAGTAAGGTGATGGGGATCAGCTTTATACCCATCAGAATCTGACCTCTTTTGACAAAGATAAAACAAAGGTGAAATAAAACCCAATTTTCCCTGGCAGACTTTGTAAACAGCAGCTCCTTCTGTGATCTCTACACCTCTTTGCGTAGCGCCACCCGTACACTGCTGAAGACTTTTCCCAGCGCCTCGAACAAGGGGTCACAGAAAGTGTGGATGCAGAGTGAGTAGATTCGGCTCAGGCACTGGGTCTCAATCAGGTAGCTCTTGATGCAAGGCATGACGGCCCAGATGTGGCAGAAGGAGATGCAGGCAAAGCAGAAGCCCCACAGCAAGGCCACAGGGATGCCAAAGATGGCTGACAGCACACGGTAGCACCAGTACTTGGAGACGGTGAAGGTAGTGTAGCTGGCTTTCCACACTCCATCCAGACTGTGTGTGCCGTCAGGTTCTGCGATCACATCCTCGAAATCTACCTGAGTTATAAATCAATGAAGTAAATTATTTGTTCAGTAATATGTCATTAAGTGGAGCACAATTCAGAAGAAAAACATTACAGTTTTGTGGTGTGTGGGACACAGTCACATTAAAACTTCACATATATACAAGGGGCTGTGTTCGGGGGGGGTTGGGGTCAGAATGTTTTACCTCATTTCTAAACTGCACTCCGACAGCCAACAAACCTTTATGAGAATTTACAACTGAGAAACTCAAGAATTTAGATCATGCACATGAAGTACATCACAACATTCCACCTTTTCCTAAAATTGTGACCTGTACTGTGAATCATGTTGAATCATTCTTTTATAATTGATGAAAATTCTTTTTTAAATTATATTTGTTGCTACTGTCCAACTGTGGTAGCTGATTAATGTCTGCGAAAGTCATTTCACTTGAGATTTTGCAGCGCTTGCTTTCTGTGTAGTGGACAGATCATATCATTTATATGATGCAGCCATATATACTAGTTAACCATTCTCATACATACATTTCAATAATTACATGAACACAGTGTTACACCTATAACTCATTGGGGCACTGTTAGCAAAATAAATCTATATAGTACCAAAAAAAGATTAGATTATAATAGTAGTAACACTATTTTTTGAATGACAACAAAATGTCAGTATTTTGTTTATGCATTTACATCATCACAGTTATAAATACAACCATGGCCTCTATTAAAAAAAACTCAACTTTAGTAAAGAGCTTTAGAAATAAAAGGGATTCTTTACACTGTAAAAAGAAACATTTCTTCTCTAAAAACGTCAATGGATGGTTCTTTTGAAAAATGTGATAACTTATAAAAGTAACACTTGGCCTAAGCATTATAGGAAGAACCCTTAACTTGGTAAATAAAGATTAGATTCAACTTGTGATTTGCACACAACGGAATTTGACCTCTGCTTTTAACTCATCTGTGCAGTGAAAGACACACTAGTTGAACACACTAGGCTGACATGGTGGGCAGCCCTATTCATGGCACGTGTGGAGCAGTTGGGGGTTAGTTGCCTTGCTCAAGGGCACTTAGTCATGACCTGGCCATTGATCGAACCGGTAACCTTCGGTCACAAGACCAGATCCCTAACCATCAGGCCACGGCTGCCCGTTATATAATGTAAACATTTCAGAAGTTCTTTGCACATTTAGACATGGTTCTTTTGAGGACCGTTTGTAGTACCTGCACGTCTGAGAGAATATAGTTAATTAGTTTCCATTACAGTTTCCTTTACAGCAGCAGCTTCATTGCAACATAACAGTAGCAGACAAACAAGCAAATTATATTCTATTGTATTGCTGTTAGTTGACAGCATTTGTCATATATGGGTCAATTAATTTCTCTTCTTTGTGGGGCTCAAAAGTTCCTAGTTATGTTATTGTGTCAATAAGCCAATGTGTAACTGTCTTGTGATTCACTGATTTTCCTGTAGCTCTTTCATGCAAATGTTTTTTTCAGGCTGTATTGGATGATCATATTTTTTTAGCCTCGTCTTGTTCAAACACTATTAATTAATTAACTATTAATAATTAACTGAACTAAAATTATTAGAATGTATGAATTATTTAGAACATTGCCGTCACATAAAAACTTTAAATCTCTGAAACAGTAACTTTAGAGGCTAAAGATTCTTAATGCTCAGAGACATTTTATGCCAATCAAATTTGGACCATTTCTATTGGTCTTTTCATATGGAAACTGTACAGAACATAAAGGACAGCACCAATTCCAGAACAAAAGAAAATGCAGGTCTTATGACAGCACTAAATAAGACACCCAGCAATATGTTGTTTTGTTTCCTTTTGAATCTGTGCAGATGATGCAGCTCACTTGGCTAAGCGGGAGACATACAGCATAGGAACTCTGCTATTTTTACCCAAATGTGTGATGATTAATTACCCAAACAAAGACATTTAATACTCAAATCCTGTCTTGAATGTTTCAGATTTTATGTATTTATCTTCAGACATTGGAAGGCATTGAAAAATACCAGTGAGATTTAAGAGACTATTTCAGGCTGTTAGTGTCTGTAAACAGCAGCTATATTTGTGAAAGAACATATCTGCCTCAAAATAGGTTTCTAGGTCTTAATACACTTCATTTAACTTCAAGAACAATTTGCATGTCTGGCTTGGTTGAAGTTGTTGATGTTGTTAAAGCAAATCTAATCCAATGGTGTACATGAATACATGAATCCAAAGAATTTGCATCTCTGGTCCATATGAAAAGATGTATCTTCACTCAAGATTCTATTCTATTCACTCAAAATACTATTTATTTGCTAGTTTCTAATCCATAGAATGAGTCACTATAAGAAAAAGATTAAACAACTTTGCAAATGTTTCATAACATTATAATCTGTTAGGAATTAAAGAAAAAGGAAAAGTTAGTAAAAACAACATAAGTGAGTAGATCTTGGGTATTAAGGATGGACAACTTACTTTAATTCTATCTTTTCCTCTGTTATCAGCACAAGTTTCAGAACAACAAACTAACCCCCTAAGAATAATAGCTTTACTATTTCCTACATCATTCAGAACATTACCTAATATCATTACGGCTGTCACAATATCACTGCACAATTACAATATTGTACAATAACAATATTATAACAATATCCATAGAGAATTTGAAAATAATAATAATAATAATAATCATCATATTGGTCAAATTCATCTTTATAATAAATATGTTTACTTTTTTGGGAAAAGAATTGCATTCAAAATGTGAATGTACTACAAATGTGTACCAAAAGAACAATACGGACATATCATATTAATGTAATACCAATAATTCTATTTCAATATATATTCAAAATATTTCAATATTTATTCATTTATATGTCACAGTTATTGTCAGTACTGGTATATCATCCTAATATACAATCCTAACTCCTCACATTTAGTCTGATGGAACCACCATAAATCTAGTCTAAAAATCTAATATATCTAATAAATTATTTTGAGACTGTAGTAAACTTAATATAGGATAATAATAATAATAATAATAATAATAATAATAATAATAATAATAATAATAGTAATAATAATAATAATAATAATAATAATAATAATAATTATTATTATTATTACTTGTATTATTATCTACAACAAGATTTTTATTAAAAGTCTAGATAATTTACTTCATAAATTAAACCATGTAAAATAGCCTTATATTAAGCATTCACCACATTACAAATATTGTATATTTTATACATTTCATACACTTTCTCCTGTCAGTGTCTAACCTGATATTTTGACTAGATTTCAGATTTTTTCCCATGCCTATATACATAGAGTAATGAAAGAAATGAAGTTTGGTCTTTTACAGGTGATTACAAATATGTATATTTAGAAAATTATCAAGATCTGAAGGAATCTGACAGCATCTATTAAAATATTATTCCGATTTAAACATTCAAAATGTCTAAATAATATAGATTTCCCAATTAACAACAAGAAAAAGTGTAATCTTATGCAGAGTTAATGGAATTCCAATGTGAAGTTGGCTTTCTAGAGAATGCATGTCAGTGCTAATATTATTCATACGGTTCCCAATTATTTCCTGACTAGAATAGAGCATTAATTCCAGAGGAATGCGTGAATCATCCAAATGCTGTATACTACTGCTTCATGCATATAAATGTAACACATGGGGTTGCTATCAACATGAGTACACACCATGCATAAGGCATGACTCATTCAGCTTCACCAATGAAATCTTAATGTAGTTCATATAAAGCACTGCAGTATTATCCTCTCTCAATGTATGTCTACATGTTGCATGATATAAAATCTTATGGATGTTTTCTATGGCAGATTATATATTATAAAATGGTATATCAACAGAAAAACTATCTCTGATCTAGCTGACACGCCCTTATACCCCTTCCATAAATAATGTCAGTGTGGCCTGGCCTGGCACAAGTATTTCTGTGGACTATTTTTGGGTCATGGCTCGCAGGAGCAGTACATAGAGCTCTGCACGCTACATGCAAACAGTGCCGTCTCTAAGCAGCTTTTTCAATCAAATGATCAGTTAAGTATTATTACTGAAGTTAATGTTGTCACAGCTTTGGACAGTTATTCAGAATGCTTTGTTTGGTTGTAAACAGTGCCAAAAAGACCATTTACATTAGCTGCAACCAATGCATTCTACTCACATTATGGTTTTAGCATGGTAATATTGTCATTTTTGGCTATAGATTAAAAAGGCTTGATTTTGTATACAATCTTTTCATTATGTAAGGTTTTGAGGGTTTTTCACATTTAGATAGAAAGAGATAGATACTTCACATTTACTATAATACTTTTTCAGAAATAAAAATCCTTTGAAAGGTTGTTTTAGAAAAATGTTGTTCCCTATAGCATCACTCAGATGTATTTGAAGTCACCTTAAAAGAAGGTTCCTCTCATGCTCTGAATTAGGTTTTTGCCATCCATAATCATTAGAATGTACTGGTTTCTGAAAAGGACGGTACTTCTGAAGCCCACATACCTTCACAACATCTTCATTGATCTGCTTGGGGTCCCTGTTAATTAGGTCGATCTCTTTGGTGTGACTGTCCTTCAGGATCTTCTCCTCATTGATGTTATACTGATCTGCCATGTTTGGAGCTCTGGGCCCAGCACTTGCTGGAATGGGACCGGAGTAGAACGATGAGTAAGGGGTCCAAAAGTGGGGATCAAAGTTGATGCAAAGCAACTTTAGTGAGCGACTAAACGTAAAGAGTGTGCAAGAGCCTCTGCAGTTGCCCCTGAAGCCCCCGGCGCTGATCTGACGACACGACTGGAATGTTAGAGGACAGCTGCGCTAGACTGGCCTCCACAGTAAAGTGGGCTTCTGTTCCTCTCTCTCTCTCTCTCTCTCTCTCTCTCTCTCTCTCTCTCTCTTTCTCTCAGGCTATTTACCCTTCTTTGCTCTGCACATCCCATGCACTCTATATCATGCACACACTTTGTAAAGGCAACCCTTACAGGACAGTCTAGTGCCTGTGTCAGATTTCACACCTAACTGTGTGGTCAGCCAGGCAGGAGTCACACACTGGTATGAATTTCCACTGTGAGGTGACACTCTAAGGGTTTAGTTGGTGGTGCGCCAGCCACTGCTAATTTTCTGTGTATCTTAGCAGAGAAAAGTAACCTAATCACCTAATCACTGCAGCTGCTGAAGAACATCACGGATTTAACCCCTTAAACTTCATGAACATGCTAGTAAGTCCAGGCTATGTCTAATGTGCATATAAACAGAGCTTATGGGAAATAAATTAGTCTTATCAAAGACTTAATATCACTTGAGTGCTTTGTATTGTTCCTGTCATATCACAAATTGTACATATAGCAGACACACACACACACACACACACACACATTTGTTTCAGTGAATTGTGGGGACATTACACAGACTTATTCAAACTTTAAAACCCTAATCTAATCATAACCTCAAAACATGTCTTCACCTTCAAATTTTATGAATTATGTTGCAGGGATCAACTTTGTAGAAAGGAGTTTTTAAACAGGTTTTGGTCCCCACAACATGGCATAAACCTACTACATACACACAAACACACTGTGGTAGTACTATACTAGTGAGGACATTCCATTCACTTGTGTAATACTGAGTAAAATGAACCTAAACTTAACCTTAGCAACCAAAGGTCAATACTTCTGCTCTTTTCATTGAAGTTTGTAATGAAAATGGCACATTTCTTGTGAGGACCAGCAAAATGTTCCCACTTTTACAGATCTGACATGCATTCCTATTATTGTGAGGACTTTCAGTCCCCACCAGGGAGAAATACAAAGACATTCACACACACACACACACACTCACTTATGTATTTATATATACATATGAGTTCAGAAAGGCATTAATGCACCTTGGGAAGTATTAACGGAAGTTTTGGTTATCACATGGAGAAGAGTATGTTCTGATGCTGGATTGGGTTTCACTGGCCACTAGGGACAGTATAACTATGGCTGACATAGCATATTTGAGCTGTGTCTGGGGAGCTTTCAGACTGAGATCACATTCAGAAATAGGTCAGTAGAATCTCTCATTATGACAGTCATTCGATTGTCTGAATCGGTAAATAGTGAGGCAAAATCTACTAGTGCTTCTCCAAAAATGAGAATACAATGCTGTCTCTAAAGGGCAATCATAAATTTGATTATTTAAGTATGATTGAATAAGTTTTGTACAGTTATTCATAATACTTTGTTTTGTTGTAAAAGTAATGTAAATGTAGGTAGTTTTCTGTTTTAATGTTGATACTGTTTGAATAGTAATTTACTCAAAATAAAATTCTTAAATAATTTGAGATTCTTAATTTCTGATGAGCTATAAGCCATGTCAAATATGATCGTATACCTTTTTGAATTAAATTATAAACACAAATTGACATATTATTTCATTTCTTTAATGTTTTTTTTTCATTCCTTAACACACATTTTATATAAAGTCATAACTTTTTGTATACAAATATTTAGATATGATGAAATCACATTTAGCTACATAATAGTGCATGATTTCTCCTTTTCACTTTTTGCAAAATATGCAAAACATTTTTTAAAAGACATTTTACATTTTCCCAGGTTGATATTACACATGTTAATGTGCACTATTGCTACTGTTTTTATTTTATTTATTTTTTTATTTTACTTATGACAATATATCAGCTAAACTCTAGATAGTGTGGAAGTTTCATGATGAACATTCATTAACATTAACTAGCATTTTCCCTATAAGTGTTTTTTCCTAACAAAGTTCTTATTTTGGAATTTGATTTTGTTCTGACAACAGTATGCAGAACATCAGCACTAATTTCCAAAGTTTGATCTCAGCCTGGCTTTGGCTTGCTCACGACCTCTTAAACCTCATCACTTTTTCTCATGTGCTGAATACCCAACTTCTAGCAGACCTGAAATTCAAAATGTCACATGGTGTTAGCACAGCCTTTTAATCACTGGAACACTTCTCCAACATTTCCACACATCACTCATATTCATAAAAGTGTCCCTGATTTCATGGTCATGCTTGACATTTAACAGAATGAAATACCATTTCATTCATGCCAGTTTAATGCTGTAATCAAATTCCTTTGATTCTCATACAAAATATAAGAACATATGCTTGGACTGAAATGTGCACAAGGTGTTACACAAGATTATAGCACCAGCATGACAGCAACCTGCATGAATGCACCAAAGGACCATATTTTTCTTGAAATTACAGCTTGTTGGAAGTCATCATAGATGCTGTCTGTGCAAACCCGTCTTTCTGAAATAGCTTCTTTCTGTCTCTTTGATTTTTGTACTGTTAGTGGTTTGGCATGTTTTACTGCTTTTCATTGTCATTCTGTCATTCATAATTTTATTAAAAACAGTAATGTATCACTCGAACAGAGGAAAATATAATAAAATCATAAATGTGGTAGAGCAAAAACTGTAAAAAAAAAAACATGAAAACATGAACACGATGTACATGAAATTATACAGCAGTTAACTGGTAACACTTTAGCCATTATTGCATGGCTTCAATTCAGAATTATAGCACATTCCTGTCAATAGCACCATTTTGTTCTTTATAGCATAATAATTAGCTAAGACCTTATACTGAAGAAAAATCATATAAAACTTTTTTTCTTCTGGTTCTTGTTTGATTTACAATGATGTCTGAAGCTTAGTAATTTGACTTGTGGCTGATTTGAGATGCATCTAATGGTTTTGTAATGAGATCTACAGGTGTTTTACAAGTAACAAGAGGTCTTTACTGCAAACCATTAAGCCAGTTTAAAAAAATAAGTTCCAGTTCACAGTTTTGTCCACAGCTTAAAGTTAGTTGTTTCTGAATGATGAAAAAGCAGAGATTTATATTACAGCTGATGTGTTATAAACGTATCTTAATTTTTTTTTAAATCAACTGTACTAAATACTGTCATTCAAAATGTAGCATGGGCTGAACAGACAGCTTATTATATTTTCACATAAGTCCAGCATGTATTCCTTACACGCAGAGATTCATTTATTCTTATTTTCTCATATACAGACAAAAGGTAGGAGCTTTATGATGAGTTGAAATCCTTTTCTTTCTACTCAACATTGTTACATTCTGCCTGTTCTGAGCTGCAAATGAAAGATTCTGCTTCAAATAAAAAAGGCACTGTAACTTTTTGGAATAAGCATAAAAAAATTACAATGTGTTGATTTTTAGTTGCAACCCTTTACTGAGGATTGAATAAGTCCCAAACAAATAGAACTGAGAACTCTGTGTTTTTGTCTTTCTGAAGGTTGACTTATTGTGATACAAATCTGAGCTACAAGATGAACCTACATAAATGCCCTTCAGTGCTGAAATAAATTTTGGGACTAAAAACCTAAAAGCATTTAATTTATCAGTAAATTATATTGATGGTTTAGTTTGTGATTGTTAACTTGTGATTACCAGTTTGGTCACTAGGCAGGTCATGACTGAAATGCCCTTGAGTAAGGGAACTAACCCCAACTGCTTTCCAGGTGCTGTGGATAGGGCTGCCCACCACTTCAGGCACATGTTCAGTTTCATTGTGTGCAATCACATTGGCAGATGTTGAATTTCATTTAAATTGTAAGCATGTGTAGCTCTCATCTTGTACCTATTTTGGCTAAGTAGTACTAGTGCATAAAAAAAGAATATTGAAAAACTACTTATGAAATTACATTTTCATAATTTAATTTAAAAAATAAACTCATATTTTATATTCATTACATGTAATACTTCCAGGCCTTATTTGTTTGACCATTGTATAATTTACTGGCTTGTAACTCGTGAAAATCATAAATAGAATATTTTGTTTTAAGTTTGAGTAAATTACTATTCAAGCAGTATCAACATTACAACAAAAAAGTCTTAAAATATGTAACTTTACATGTCATTTATATAAAACATATGTTTTAATCAATGTTCTTATGTGCCCAAGACTTTTGTATGGCTCTTGTTACCATATTGTAGACAAACCTTGAGATAATGGAATGCATTCTAAATCATGAAAGTACTCCCTTTTTATACAGTGCTTACTGATTTACAGCATGAAACTTTCCAAAGACCTTAATTAACCTCATTTACCTTTCCAAAATAAAACTTGTAGGCCACTCTTTGATCATAGAACACAGCCATTACTACTATAAGTCACAATATTTATGCAAATCATTCAATTCAAACAGAATAGTAGACCCATAAAAATAGTAATAACAGCTCTTCTATTTTGAGTTTCATGTCTCTTAAAGATATTTCACAACCTTAAAGTCATTGCCAAATTCACTACATCAACTGACTGTATATTATATGTAGTGCACATCCAGTCCATTTGGCAATATTAGCAAAGCATTAAGCACAGTGAAGCATATAAATCAGTAATGCATTATAAAAGCATGGTGAGGGGTTATTACTGTAAAGGTATTTGTATCTCCCTCATTCTTTTGTAGAACCATATGTGAAGGGAGGAGAAGAGGAATGCTGCAGAGGTACATGCCCTGCTTGCTCTTCTAATTAGAGAAATATTCTCAGTGTTCTGTGAGCTTGGGTGGGGTTTGAGTCCCAGCGGAAAGAGCTACAAAAATACACCACATTGGCAGGTCGGACATGCCTGAGTCTACTGTTTATACCAACAGAGGGAAGTGACTTTCTTGTCTTTACTTCATAACAGATTATTTTCCATGGGGGAAATGGTTGATGTACATGTTACAAAATATGCATTTACAATGGATCCAAAAGTGGTTCAGATTTTAGAGCAGATATTAATCTATTAATAATTCTAAGATTCAGATTGCAGCCAAAGTCTACAGACAAACAGTGTCAGCTGGACTCTTTCACTTCATTTTTGCTCAAATGATCCAGCTTACTGAGGTTTCTGATTTAGCCAACCTATTGGACAGTCGTCAACTTTGGCCTCAAGCTATCTGGATAAATTAGAAATATCAGTAAAGATAAATGTTTCCAAACATTAGAATTAGGATTAATAATTACAGTAGAAGTATTAATTGAATATCTGCTCTAAAATCTGAGAACACTCGAATCCATTGAAAACAGGAACATCAAGCAAATCCTTTTTGAATATTTTAGTTTATTAGTAATTTATTTAAAAAAAAAAAAAAAACATTGTGCTCTTCATGGCACAACTTTTATGAAATTGTATCTTATCAAAGTACTTTGTTTGGAAGTAAATTTCTTTATTGTGATTGTTATTTATGAAGCAATAGTTCAGTCAAAGTTAGTATTTACACAATTTACCTCAGATTTAACACTTACCTCAGATGTAGTCAATCAGTGAAGACATGTTTGGAGTCCAATTTTTGCTTCTTTAGAACTGCAGTGGTGAGTCTATGATTGCTAATGATTGATCTTGGTTACGTGTCCATGATTAATCAGTGAATTTGATTGGTTAAGAGTTGACAAGCTTAGTAGGCCAATTTGTAGCCATTGCTTGGGACACAATATATTAATTTACTACTACGACTGTTACACTGGAAAATATACCCATTGCATTTATGTAATTTATATGTGTATATCAATAAATAATATATTGTACTTTAAGCAGTCTTAGTTTTTTTATTTCGTGAAAACAATCATTTCAACTTAATAAGTATATGTATGCGCAGTATTGAACTAAGAACTGACTTATTTACGTGATGCAATTACGCTTTCAAAAGAAAATTTAAATGTTCATGAATTCTTGTTTGTATTAAACACGTGTGTGCTGAGTGTTGCATTTGTCAAAGTGACCTCAGTGACCTCTTTCGTTTTTCAGACAGAACTACACGTGAACTTCAAGTTAAGAACAACTTGGTGAGTTACGAGAGGGTCAGACCACTCGTAGATTTACGAATGAGTTTAAGTACGACGTGGGTTATGAAGGCTTTCGGGAAACACTCATAAATTTAAGAATGTTCGTAAATACGAGGTTACGAAGTACTTATCATTAAGAACATTTTGGGAAACACACCCAAACATTGATGAACATTTCAAAAGCAGAAGAACACAGTCTTAACAAGCTTCAATTTCAATGCTGATAGGTGCTGGATGGACTATGAAATTCAACTACAATTTTATAATTTATTCAGTATACAGTAAGTCCACAACATGAAGGTAATCTGTATTCAAGTTTATAAATGCAAACATCTGAAGACTGTAGAAACAGGTTTAAGCTACACATATTAAGAGATTAAGATTCACCAATTTGCCAATGTGATTTTTCACACAATGGAATTTGACTTCTGCATTTAACCCATTCGTGCAGTGAAGCACACACACACACGTGAACACACTAGGCTGTGAGAATTTGTGCCCGAAGCGGTGGGCAGCCCATATCTACCAGTGCATGGGAAGCAGTTAGGGCGTTAGGTGCCTTGCTCAAGGGCACTTCAGTCATGTCCTGTCTGGGGATTGAACTGGCGACCTTCCGGTCACAAGACCGGATCCTTACCACTAGGCCATGGCTGCCCCAAATAAATATAAATAAATAAATATATTTATTTAATTTTAAACTACTTAAAAAATTGATTAGAGCAATACAAATATTTTCAGTTAATGGAACTCAAAATGCTTATTTCCATGTAATTAAGAGAAAATAAAGTAATTAAAAGCCAAAATGATGTGAATGTCCACTTAAATATTTTTCTTTTAATATTGCTCAAATGGATGTATATGTATTGATACAGAAACCCAGATATTAGGGGTACATGATTATTACTATTAAAGAATAACATACAATGGAATACTCCATTAATGACAAACAATAGACAATAGACTTAATATAATTTGATGCAGCTGGTTTCCATAAAAAACACTGAAACCTTTCTCTATCCACTTAAACTACATCCACATCCTTGAGCTCCAGAAACAATGGCCTTAGACACAGAATATATAGAATGTTTGTTATATACTGCTGTCATTCATCCCAACACATATTGACTAGTCTGTGAGACCTTAATTAAGATCTGTATGCAAATTCAGTGACTAGAGAGATGTCTTGGTGATGTACTTTTGTGGAAACAACTGGGCTATGTAGGACAGTTTGGTCCTATATTATGGCATGCGATGGACAGCAACTGCAAGTGAAATGTTTTTATTTTTTTTGCATGTATGTAGTGTAAATATGTTTTTGATGTTTGGTTTTATAATTATTGTTTACACAACAATACTTTTGTGGCTTAATAATGAAGAAATGTATATAAATCAGTGGTTCAGTTTTCGACTGGCCGAGCCTATTTGATGTAGACACGAGGGCGGAGTCAACTAAGTGCTACTTAGAGACTCGTTCCTAAGTTTGGAAGATAAGAAGGTTTTTGGGAAACAGTCGGAAAAATTGCGTTCTTAAAGTTACGTCGTTCTTAAAGTTGTTTGTAAATCGCTAAGTTCATTTGCTTTCGGGAAACGCACCCCAGTACAAGTCAGTAAGTCAAGTAAGTCAGCAATAAAATCACAAAGCAGCACCAATGGCTGCCAATGACAATGTATTCAGTAACATAAACTTCAATTTTAAATGAATTAAAATGACTAAAATGTATAGGAATGACCTATAGACAAGGAGAACAATGACTTTTCTGCTGAATCTCCTAAGAAAGAGCAGCAGATTTCAGCACCCATAGCAGAATGAAAAAAAAACAACACAAGCTACAAATATACTAATGACAGTCAATAACTATCTTCATTTCCATGTGTGTGTGTGTGTGTGTGTGTATGTGTGTGTGTGTGTGATAGAAAGAGAGGGAGAGAGAGAGAGAGAGAGAGAGAGAGAGAGAGGGAGAGAGAGAGAGAGGGAGAGAGAGAGCAGTGTTGGGGGTTTATTATTTATGGGATTATTTCTTTCTGCAAATAGTCATAATAATAATACTAATAATAATCATAGTTCTTATGTTGTACAGAAGTTAGTGAATAATGTAGAGCATAATCACAAATTAGGTCTAAGATTTATGCATCTAATCATGAAAATTGAATTGAACTCTGGAAAATATCAAATTATAAATAATCTTGTATGATTTAGATATTCTTGGAAATTGCCAAGTCATTGTACTGTTAGTAGTTTGATTTTTCACCAGAGGAAAAGAAAACTTAGTATTCAAAACTGTGTCTTTCATTTCATCAACCGCTGATAGACATGGCAGGGAAATCAAATTTTCATATCCCTGAGGTATATATTAAATTTATATCAGTGTTTTTCTTTTGCTCTAATGCTTTGCTTTCACAAAGAAAATCTCTACTGCAGTTAGCACACACTGTTAGTGAAAAGGTTCTGAACTAGTACATGTTTTTTTTAGGTACAAGCGATGTAAATGTGCTCTTAAAGATCCTAAAGGTCAAATTCTGTACCTTAATGGTTAACTACATTCACTTTTCCAGGAGAAGAAGCAGATCTGTATCTTTTCATAACTGGACAATTAAAAAAAAATATATATATAAATGTCTGGAGTCTGGGGCTGGGATGGGATTTAAATTAAACTTTTTGCCAATGTGATTGCACACAATGGAATTTGACCTCTGCATTTAACCCATCCCTGCAGTGAAACACACACACTAGTGAACACATTAGGCTGTGAGAACATGTGCCCAAAGCAGTGGGCAGCTCTATCCACGGTGCCCGGAGAGCAGTTGGGAGTTAGGAGCCTTGCACAAAGGTACTTAATTTTTTCTCAGTCACCCTTAGGCACAGTGTTGAGGGTGCTCTTTAGTTTCACTTTCTATTTTTCAGTCCATTCCTGAAAGCAGGAAAAATGACAGCAGTGTTGGACAGACAGCTGTTTATAGTCTTTTTCAGAACGTCCAGATTTCCAATCTACCCCAGGAGCAGAGGTGGGTAGTAACGAGTTACATTTACTCCATTACATTTACTTGAGTAAGTTTTTGAAAAAAATATACTTCTATGAGTAGTTTTATATCACTATACTTTTTACTTTTACTCGAGTAGAGTTGTAAAGAAGAAACTGTACTCTTACTCCGCTACATTAGGCTACAATGAGGTCGTTACTTTTCATTTTACCTCTTATGTATTCTACGCGTCATTATTTTTATCCCCCTCGCGTTTTATTTTAACAGAGAGAGCGACTGACTTCCAAAGGCTCTACCATGTGACTATGTTTCACCAATCAAATGTAGTCGTGCAGTCTCGTCACGTGACCATACTCAATCTCAGCAGCGGGACGGGTTAGCTTTACAATTTACAGTCGTAGCAAACGGAAGAAAAATGTCAGAATCAGCGGTGCAGCAATGCAGACGAGGAGGAACACCATTGGCCTCTTATTGAAAGCATGTTTACTTACAAAAAGCGCGAAACAGCAGCTACATTATGCAGGTATGGATCTACACCACACCTTTCCTCACACCAAGAAGCTGTCACTCAAAGTCAACACAGGTCTTCCTACATCTGTAGCCTGTGAGAGACTTTTCAGTCATGCAGGACTCCTGTTCTCTGCTAAACGATCACAGCTTCACTGCAAGAACCAACTACTGTTGAAGCTTAATAATAATAATAATAATAATAATACATTTTATTTATAGGCCCCTTTCTAGACACTCAAGGTCACCGTACATATCAATAGAAAATATAAAAAATAAAAATAAAATATAAATAAGTAAAAACGCAGTATAAAAATAAGATTTGTAAATGCAATGAAAACAGCCAATGCAGATGAAATCAAGTCAAATAAGCTAATCTGAACAGATGGGTTTTTAATTTAGATTTGAAGAGTGAGATTGAATCAGTGTTACAAAGATCTGGTGGGAGTGAATTCCATAGCTGAGGAGAAGAGCAGCTAAAAGCTCTGCTACCCATGGTAACTAGATGGGCAGGGGGTAGAGTTAAGTGAATGGAGGAAGACGATCTAAGTGTGCGGATGGGTGTGGAAATGTGAAGAAGATCTGAAAGATATGGAGGTGCAAGATTATGAATACCTTTGAATGTTAATAGAAGTATTTTGTAATTGATGCGTTGAGTGATGGGGAGCCAATGTAATTGCTGTAGGGTGGGAGTGATATGATGAATAGAAGGGGTGCGTGTTATAATATGAGCAGCTGAGTTTTGTACCAGTTGAAGTTTATGAAGAGCTTTTGAGGAAGACCAAACAACAAAGAATTACAGTAATCTAAACGTGAGGTGACTAAACTATGTACAAGAATGGAAGTTGAGTGTGAGGTAAGGGAAGAACGAAGACGGTTGATGTTACAGAGATGGAAATATGCAGATCTGGTAATATTATTAATATGTGAGGTGAAGGAAAGAGTGCTATCTAGGATGACACCCAAACTCTACTTGAGTGGAAGAGGAGATGACAGAGTTTTCTATGGGGATCGAGAATTTATTAGAAGTGGATTTTGTGCCAATTAAGATGAATTCTGTTTTATCACTATTTAATTTGAGACAATTT
>BRDA01023637.1:0-13889 GCA_036984385.1 Crenuchus spilurus
CCCCGACCCAAAACTTGGGTGAAAAAGGATGATCACCAATTTTTTTTTTTTTACTTGGCCTTAGCATGAATTCTTTTCAAATTTGTTAAACAGCTGTATATACAAACCTAAATGGGAGCGGTAACTTAATGTGCATATTACGAAATGTAGCATCTAGCTGTGTACTGAAACCTTTGTGCAAACAGGTCTATACCTGTCGTTAAGTTTCGTATAGAACTTTATTTTTAAGGGTACCAACCAAATTACTTCAGTACTAAACGTACAAATTTATGTCAAATCAACTGTGCCAAATTTCAGTTGATGCCTTAACACTCAGAGCAATGTACTGATGGCTGCAGTCTGGTATAAACTTAATTTCTGCTGATGTGTTGAATAAAACCTCTAACTAAGCCTTTTTGTAAGCACAGATATGACATTTTATGAATCACACTTTACCTTGTGTGAGCACTAAATATACAATGTTTTGAATCTGTTTTTAAAAACTTCTTTTTTTTGCAGCTTGAACACAACAAAATCAGATGCAGTGGGCATGTAAGTTTTGGAACTATGGAAGAAGAAGAGAAAAAATAATAAAACATTTTTTAAAGGTCCCAGCTTTACCCTCTTATTGTTGTTAGGCTCTGATGTACATGGATTGCACTCACAAAATGTTTTTATTTTGTTCATAATGTGTCAAAGTACTTAAAATTATTGTGTAAAACTTTAGCATGGTTAAGTACATTAAACATTAATGAACATTTTTGTTTATTACACAGACTGTGCCATTTAAGTCATTCAAGAATAAAGATTACTGAAGTTTTTCTTTTAAAAATATGTTTTAATTGGCTTAAATGTGGAATTTATTTATTTTATTTTTGGGTAACTTTATGTATTTGGATAGGCTGATGTGCTCTGAATGGTATGTGTTTAAAATAAACCAAAAGTACTACTAACTAGTAATTCTTTGTTGTGTTTACTTTATTTTCCTCAGGCAATCGGTTTCCTAAATTTTATTAAGTAAACTGGACTCTTGTGAAAATATGTTAACTTGGGTAATATAAGTTGGCAGTACTTAAAAATGCCAACTTACATCTAAATACTCCTTTAAGTCAGAACAACTCAAATCAATTAAGTAAATACAGTTGTGTTTTAAGTACACTTAAATGATAGACATTAACTAAACCTAACTTGAAAATAATAGTTATATTTACTTAACTATTTCAAGGCAACCAGTTTCCTAAATTAAATAAGATTAACTTATCAGATTTTACAGTGTACTTTAACATATAGATTCTTTTAACAACACCCAGTAAGTGTTTGGAAACTGAGGAGACCATTGCTGTAGCTTTGAAAGTGAAAGTATTTTTCCCTCATTCTTGCTTTTTAGTATTTGAAAGGATGCAATACCATAGCAACACATTTTAAAAAAGGTTGTGACCGGGTCATATTTATCACTATATTACATCACCTCTTTTTTTTTAACAACACTCAGTAAGGGTTTGGCAACTGAGGAGACTAGTTGCTGTCCTTTTTGAAACTGAAAGTAGTTCACTCTTGCTCAGTGCATTGTCAGTCACTTCTTATTCACAGCTTTACTGGAATCACTATGCCAACCAAAGTTACTGAGCATACCAAATAGGACAATCACATGAGCCCACCCCTATGCCCCAAGTAGCCTGCAGTCATATGGCTGAACTAAAGAAAGAACTAAACAGTACAGCCTGTTCAAAGCACAGTGGCACTTTTTATGACACTCAAGACTTAGCACCTAGCCACTTTTCAGACATGGCTCTGGTGGGTTCTCAAGCATGCAAACTAGGCCTGTCATGTGGCCCTGCCTCCATGCCTTGTGGGTTAACCATCACTATATGGTTTCTGCTTTGCATAATAGTTTTAATTTGCATTTGTGGTTGCAGCAATGACACCGGTTATGTGAAGTCCTCCTGAGCCCACAGAACTGTGTTTTTTAATGCAGTGCCTGAAAATCACTGCCATCCAGCAATTGTTCTTTGTTCTTCAGCCTTGTCCCTTGCATACAGAGACTTTTAATATTTTTTTGTAGTGAAGATGATAAAAAGTTACCACAACCCTGACGAGGATTAAGCAGAAGATAATGGATAGTTCTTGAATATTTTAACCTATCCATGCATTGAAACTCAAATACACACACTAATGAATATGTTCTTGAAGCATTGGGCAACACCTATCCATAGGGCCTGGTGAGCAGCTGGGGGTTATGTGCTTTGCTCAATGGTACATCAATAATGTCCTGCCAGGTGATTGAACCAGTAGGAATTTGAAACCAAGTGTGTTACTGACCTTTTGCCAATTAAACTAATTAGTTGCAATATATTTACAATATAATTCCAGTTTCTTTCTTTTAACATAAGCATAAAGCACAACTTTATCAGTCTTATGTTGCACTTGTTCTATTTTTTAAAACAGTGTTATTTAATATTTAATTATTTAACATTATTATTATTATTATTATTATTATTATTATTATTATTATTTTATCATTATTATTATTATTATTATTATTATTATTATTATTATTATAATTATAATAATAATAATAATAATAATAATAATAATAATAATAATAATAATAATAATAATAATAATAATAAAATTATATCAGCATATGTTTACTTAGCCTTAACAGTTTGCACGTTTTTTTATTTTATTTGTTGTATCTAATTTTTCATTAAACGCACACCGTCCTAATTTTTTTAAACAGGCTTTTATTAATACTGTTTACATTTATAAAATAAAATTAATTAAAATAAAATAAAATAAATAAAATACTAAAACATAGAAAAGATGACGTCACGTCACTGCATTGGACAGACGTCGCGGTACGTACCTTGCGCAGAGTCGGAGGATTTAGACCAGCCAAGTTTCCTAAAGCCTGGAATTTTCCGTTTGCCCTTTTCAGATTTGGACTTTTGTTTGGGTTTCTCCTCCATTGACTCGCACACATGCTTCTGCTCTTCAGTGTTGGATGCAGAGATATCGCTGCTGGGAGTTTCAGGCGATGTCGGAACATCTAAAAAAAACACAATTTCTAACTTTAATCAGCACGCAGACTGATGTTTTCAGTGGTAAGTCGCTATTGATGTAGAGATCAGTGTGTATGTGGTTGATATAAACACAGATTAAGCTAAGCTAACGCTGAACCATCACAATGCCAGCCTGTACATGCCTGTTTCTCTGACTCAGACTAAAATATTCGTGAATGCCAGTCTAACTTGCTATACAATAACTCTCTCCTTCTGTACTTCACTATCAATATGTGTATAACATTAAAATCTTATATATATATATATATATATATATATATATATATATATATATATATATATATATATATATATATATAAAATATTATAATATATTGTGTATAATATATTTACTAACCAACTGCTGACATTGCAGTTTTCCATTGCTTCATAGCCTTAACTATTAAAAAATGTAAAGACACTGTGTTAACAGGGATCTATTCATCCTTATACCAAAGAGTATTTAGCCTTTAAAGTGGAGTAACATATTGAATTGATTTATTACTAAGCAACTGGCTTTGCAGTTGCAGTTCAGCATTGCTTCATCACTTAACCATTAAAATGCCTGATAAGCTGAGGTTACATTAGAGATCTTTTCAGAAGTCTATTCATTCTTGCTGAATTTCTGAATAGTTAGTAAGCAATAGGTTTATCACAGTTAGTCGTTACACTTGCACTTTTCTATTCTTTCATAGCCTAATGTGAAGGTTCAGTCTTAATCTTGAATGCTAAACAGAATAATCTGCAAAAAAGCTTACTCATTGTGCATAGCTGTTGCAAATAAATTTACTTACCATTACTCTTCCTCCGTATAGGCAGCACTGGGAGAGTGAACGTCTTCATCACCAGATGACAATGAATCAGATCAGGGGAGCTGCTGTGTGTGTGTGGATGCTCTTCTGGCTCGTCTGTGACTAGGACCGCCTGACTCACTCTGTTATGCTGTGACGCTGGACCAGTAATGGATCCAATACACCCACAAATATGATGAGGGAGGAG
Organism: Crenuchus spilurus; assembly: GCA_036984385.1. NCBI lineage: Eukaryota > Metazoa > Chordata > Actinopteri > Characiformes > Crenuchidae > Crenuchus > Crenuchus spilurus. The sequence goes on from BRDA01023637.1 coordinate 4,041, forward strand.
AGAGCTGCCCCAGTTAAGAGGAGCTCCTTTCTGTTTCACTTTCCATCAGAAGTCCCCCATCTGTCAGCGCTTCGGGGTATTCCCAGTTGCACCCATACATCAACACTGGAAACAGGTGGCAGCATACATATTCTTTCCTGACGCCTGACAAATGCCATCCTGAATTCTAAGCTTTCACTTTTGCCTGGGTGTGGGACTAGACTGATGTACATTTGATAATACTGTATATATGTTGTCACTAATGTAAAAGTTTACAACTTTTTTCTCATTTATATCTTCATGTTATGGTATAATCAAAATAACATTTAACTACAAGATCTAGCAACACAATTACATCAGCATTTGGGTTCTGTTTCATTTGTTATGTAGAATAAAATAAAGTTCTATATAGTGCTGGGTGATAAATGACATCGATTTGTTTTACAATAATTTTTCCCTCGATGACGATGATTAGCCGGGACAATAGAATTTGATAAGCATTAACGTTCGTTTCCATTTCACGTCTAAGCAGCTTAACAGTGAGTTCTGAAGTGCGATACTGCTGCTAGTTAGATAGATCCTCCTCACCAGCACTGTCATCGGTTACACCCTACACACTGTCAGACTGCACACTGAACTGCACGCTCCGTTGCATTTAAACAGTAGCAAGTTATGTGAAGATGACCAGTAGAGAAAGCCCTGACAAAAAAAACAAAGACCAAGGTGAGTCATCTGCTGTCGATGATATTGTTCCAAAGTAGGGTCTATGTCAGTGGTGTCAAACTCCAGTCCTGGAGGGCCGGATTCCTGCAGAGTTTGGTGATTTCTCTGCTCTGGTACTACAGATAAACCTGCTCATTACCTGCTGAGCTGAATCAGGTGTGTTTGATCAGGAAGATCACCAAACTCTGCAGGAATCCGGCCCTCCAGGACTGGAGTTTTACACCCCTGGTCTATGTAATGAGATCACTGCCTTTAATATGAGAGCGCAAAAACAGGGTTAAATCACGCAACAGCAACAAACTAACAGCTGTGAGGTGAGCAGTGAAACAAGATAAATGAGCAAACAATGACACCTCGAGCTGAGAGGCAAGAACTGTTCCTTTGCAGGGCAGGACACAGGTCGTCACTCTGCTCGTTTCTCACTGCTGCGCGTGCTCGTCTGTCTCTGCTCGCCTCTCACTTTTCTGCTTGATTCTGAAGTTTCTGCTCATTGCATAATTACAACAGGAAATACGTCAGATGTCAACTGCTTGCTAATGTTTTAATTGCAGTATATTAACAGTTCTAAAGGTTTAGAACTTTGCAGTAGGAATGTGCGTTTTTTTATCTAGTTAATAATTTATTTTGTTATTTTCTACTTCTTTGCAGGACACCCAACAGAGCACTATATTTTATTTTTTTAATTGTTAGACAATTTTATGTTACAAGTTTACCTCTTCTGGGCAGGGGAATCAAAATGCTAATTTACTAAGTTTAGTTCCAGTGAAATTTTTAACTCTGCACTTGAGTTACAGTGGTAACCCTACTAACGAGTATTCCAGGTAACGAGTTGAGATCTCGGAATATTTTTGTTCCAGGTAACGAGTAATATTCCAGCTAACGAGTAGCGTAAATTTCTTCAAGTATGCCAAACCGCTAGGGGCGCTGCGGTCCTAGCATCTCCTAGATGCTACCGTAGAAGAAGAGGTCAGTCAATACAAAGTGAAAGTGCCTGTTGAAAGCGACACTAAGCTAGCAAAAGGTAGTGAACAAGAAAGTTAGATACATTTTACTTTTACTGTTCATATGATAAGTGTAACCATGCAGCCGCCAGCCTACACGAGCACCGTCGGTCTCCCTCTCATTAGCGGCCAGCCTACACAAGTGTCGTCGTCACGTTTATTTTTTAAAAAACCGATATAAACACATTATTTAGCATATTAAAGTATACTGTATATTGGCCGGCTGACACGGATTAATCAGTTTTACATGTATTCTTATGGGGAAAATGCATCCAGCTAACGAGCATTCCAGCTAACGAGCTCGGCTCCTGCACGTATTAAACTTTTAAGTAGGGTTACCACTGTATTTGCATTCCTGTATATTAAGTTCTGGCAATAAAAAATTTAATATTTTAAATAGTAACATTTCATGTATTTAGTTTCATGTTTTTAGAAAGATGTTATTTAAAAACTATGACAGAGTTAGAACATTTATCGTGATAATTATAGAGATTGAACAATATAGAAAAATTTATCGTGATAAAATCTTTGGCCATATCACCCATCAATAAAGATGACTTACTGTTATTATTTGCTCACTGTTAGAACATTTGCAGATTTGTCTGCTTGCACATTTTTCTTGGCTTTTACAAAAGACAAAAAAAATTTGTGTTCATTTGTGTTCAAAATTTGGATTGTATGCTCTGCACTCTTCCTCCAGACTGAGATTTTGATTTCCAAATGAAATGCAAAATTTAGCTTCAGTGATGGTTTGGGGAGCCATGTCATCTGCTGGTGTTGGTCCACTGTGTTATATGAAGTCCAAAGTCAGTGCAGCCGTCTACCAGGACATTTTGGAGCACTTCATGCTTCTCTCTGCTGACAAGCTTTATGGAGATGCAGATTTAATTTTCCAGCAGGACTTTTCACCTGTCCACACTGCCAAAAGTAGCAATACCTGGTTTAATAACCACAAGAATGCAGACGAGCTGAAGGCCATTATCATAGCAACCTGGGCTTCCATAACACCTCAACAGTGCCATGGGCTGATCGTCTCCATGCCATCCTGCACTGATGCAATAATTCATGCAAAAGGAGCCCCGAACAAGTACTGAGTGCATATACATACTTTTCAGTAGGACATCATTTATGTATTAAAGATCATTCTTTTAATTGATCTCATTTAATATTCCAATTTTGTGAGATACTGGCTTTTGGGTTTTCATTGGGTGTAGACCATGATCATTACCATTAAACAAATAAATGCTTGAAATAGACACTCTGTGTAATTAATCTTGAGGTTCACTTTTTAAAATTGAATTACTGAAATAAATTAACTTTTTGATGATATTCTATTTTTTACACCTGTATGTAAAGTTACATTTATTTGTTTTAATAATACTATTGGAAAGTAATTGCATCAAACCAGAAATATTCTAATCTGAGAATCTGGATTTCTGATTTTTGTGACCTATAAGCCATACTGATCAACTGTAAAACAAAAAGGGTTTATATGTAATTTTTCTAATATTTGATATGGATCTGTTGAAAAAAATTTATTTCTTTAATTATCAGTTTACTCACTTATATTTTTCTTAGATTTAAGCACATGATGAACAGCTATAGCCACAAAGCAGTTTTACGGAAATCTAAGGCTCACAGTGGGGAAAAAAACTCCCTTAGAGCCTGATCAAGAAACCTTGAGAGGAACTGAGACTCTGAAGGTGGAGACCAGCCTCCTCAGAATTACACATCATAACACACGTACACAAATGTCACACGGGTCACAGAGAGGAGAAAAATATGACTAACATTAGGATTTTGTAACATAAGCACTGTCTGTTTATGAAAACTCTACCAGTAGGCTAAATATGAGTGCATAGTATGTTGGTAAATAATACATACATTACAGTATGTATTGCTGCAACACCAGAATATGCAATTGAATACAGAGCATTTCAATAGTACACTAATTGACACTAATTATGACATTAGGACTGGGGCTGCAAGGGTATAATAACCGTCTCAGAAAATATGTTACACGGACTCTTAAAGAATTTTTTTTATTGTAGTTGAAACTGTCTTTAATGACAGTTATGCATAACATGTCTCATAAACATAAAGGCCATCTTTTGCACTGTGTGTAAATATAAATAGTTCAACTTTTTTATAAGAAGTGTATATATGTATCTACTGCTGCTTACCATAGTACTAAGATGCTAGAAATGATACTTGTACTGTTTATGTAGATACAAATGTCTTCAAGCACCTTTGTTTATGTTAAGAAAATAGCTGCACTTTCACTTTAAGAGCTAAGCAGCTCTGGTGCAGGGCAGTTTTAAACCGTTTATAGCTGTAAGTTTCTGGTAGCAATACAGTTTTCTTACCGTATGTAGTATTACGGTTTGTGTTGTATATTGTTGTATATGGTTTGTATCTTATATTTGGAACAACCCAGCCATGGTTTAAAAGTTCTCTCTTTTTTTCTAATTTCTATCACATGTACAGTCTAGAATAAACAACCGTTTGTGTTTCCGTTTTGCAGGCATTTGAAGTAGTCCCACACTGGCAATGTGAGTTTAGATGTTTTTTAGGGGGATGGAGACTGGTTAAATCTGTTGCACTTCTCTCTGCTATTTTCACCCCTGTGTGCGTTAGCGTGGCACCAGTGGCCAAGGTGGAGTGGACCTGCATGCGCAGGTTGGGTTCTTAGTTGGCTTGATCTTTTCATTTTATTACCAGTAATAAGGAAATGCCCACGGTATGATAACCTTGCATTTTAATACCGTGCTATACCATGAAACCGGTTACGGTGCAAACCTAATTAGGACACTCATTTTCAATTTTATCAGCTCCACCGAACATACAGGTGCACTTCTTAGTTCTACAATTACAGACTGTAGTTCATCTGTTTCTTTGTATGCTTTCTTAGCCTTTTTTCACCTGTTATTCAGTGCTCCCACATGACCACCACAGAATTGGTATTTGGGTGGTGGATCATTCTCAGCACTGTACTGACACTGATGTGGTGGTGTTGTGTTAATGTGTGTTGTGCTGGTACGAGTGGATTAGACTCAGCAGTGCTTTTAAACACCACAGAGTCACTGCTTGAGTGAAAACTGCACCAACCAAAGATATCCAGCCAACAGCGTCCTGTGAGCACCAATGAAGAACTAGAGGATGAACAACACAGACTGCAGCAACAGATGAGCTACTATGTGACTTTACATCTACAAAGTGCACCAACAATGTCATGTCATGATACACGCCATCATCTCATCGTGATGGTAGGCTGCACAGACGAGTCACTTCTCTCCAATGCCATCTGTCTCTGGTTGCTTGTAGCAGGCTAGCACCTGATAATCCAGTCCATGTCTTGATGTTATCCATCCAGGTTATTCTTGGTCTCCCTCCACAAGTTCAGTCATAACACTTCCTCCAATGCTCTCATGTGCTGCCTCACATGACTGACTTAACATTACTTGTGGGACTTAACGCTCATCAGTAACTCCTTTTCAGTTCTGGCATCTCATAGACTTGCCCAGTGGTCATCTTCAGCCATGAGATCTTCACCAACTTCCTCAAGCACTTGTTCTCAAAAGCCTGAATGTCTTTCTTCCTCTTTCTTCAGTGTCCAGGCTTCACATCAATATGTAGCTACTAGCCAGACCAAGTCTTTCATCAGTCTTAGATTGGTGTTGGTGCTAATCGACAATTTGACCATCACCACCATGACCATGCCCATTCTTGACTTCACCGGCACGGTCAGCAGCCTTTGTTACTGTTACTACAGCTATTTTCCACTGTGATCTTCAGTATATCTTCAGTGTTCATCAACACATTGTAATAAAGGGGTTCTTCATAGTATAGTATAGGTTAGTAGGAGTACAGTTAAGCACTATATCTAATATTATGAAGATATAATATGCGAGTAAAGACTCCTGGCATGCTGCTGTACCAGCATAACACAAGCAAACATCCAACAGTTTTGTTGGTGTGATTAAACAGCTGAAAATGGTCCACCACTCAAGTAATATCTGGTCGGTGGTGGTATCCTTCCATTAATGGACAGGACAGAAAGGGCAGCAACAGATGGGGAGCTGCCAGTCAATGACAACTGACAACATGTGACTGTAGAGTAGGTGTTACTGATAAAATGGTCATTGAGAGTAGACACAAGTTATGTTTCACAATGAAATGGTAACAGTAGCAAATATGGTTCTTATGGGGTATCTGACCAAATGAATTAGCTGAGCCTTCTTGGACAGAAGTTGTTTTGTTAGAAGGAGAGTTGTTGGCCATATTGCATTAGCAATCTGAGACTAAGGCAACATGCCAATTGGATGGTGGTATACCCATCCAGCACACAAATCTAGCTGAGGGTAAGTACCTTTCAACACAAAATGCAACACTGGGTAACAGCATGTACTGTAGGCTAAGTACATCTAATACATTACCACTCAAAAGTTTAATTGTTTTATTATTTTTTTTTTCTTTCTTTCTTCCCTACTTTGTAAACTAACAATGAAATCATACAGACTACAAAGAATTCAGGGATATTTTGTCATTCACATCATATGTAGTACATGAGGTGGAACAAAATTACATTCCCAAGGTCCCAGTTTTACCCAGTGCAGTAGTTTGATATAAATATAAAACATTGGTATAAATATGGAATATACAGATGTAATATAGGCTATACATATGTAAATGTAGACTATATAAATATAGACTGTACACCATGCAGAGCAGTATTGAACAAGAGTATAGATAACTTAACAACTGTACAATATTCAGAGTCTTGAACACGGCATGAGGAGATTAGCAGCAATATATATGAATAAGTGAATAAACATTAGCAGCATCAGTTAAAGTGGCCAAGTGTAATAAAGTGTCAGTGCAGTGTGTGTTTTCCTAAGTGGATTTTAAGAGTCTTACAGCTTCAGCAATGAAGCTGTTTCTTAGTCTGGTGGTTTTGCACTTTATGGACCGCAGCCTCCTGCCAGAGGGGAGTGGGACAAAAAGTGAGAGTGCTGGGTGGGTGGGGTCCTTCATGATGCAGATGAAAAGAATCATGTGGTAAACTTAAAAGTGTTAAACAAACCAAAATATGCTTTCGATTTTAGATTCTTCAAAGTAGACACACAACTGATGTCTCAAACACATTAAGAGGCAAGAAATGAAAGTCATGAACTCTGGACAAGACACAGCTGTTAACTGAAAGCCATTCCAGGTGACTACCTCATAAAGCTGACTGAGAAAATGCCAAGAAAGTTGCATCTAAGTAAGAGGTGCCTACTGTGAAGAATGTAAAATATAAAACATATTCTAGTTTGTTTACTTGTTTGTTTACTAAATAATTACAGATGTGTTTATTCATAGTTTAGATGACTTTAGTATTAATCTACAATACAGAACATTTTAAATAATAAAAAAAACACTGAATGTCCAGAATGTGTGTCCAAAGCTTGGACTGGTACTGCATTGTATCTCAAACCATGCACTAGACCATAGAATAATCAACTATTGTCCTCCATATGCCCCAGGAACAGATGTCAAGGGCATAACAAATTGCATGCTTAAGTCCTCCAGCTGGCTGACAGAGCTTCAAACAAGCTGTGGAGATGCCATAATATTGTAACAATTCATCAAATTGGTGATAATATCCAGGAAGATTATACAGTCTGATTAGCATCATACACTGTTTATAAAACCCCAGACCTCTGTACCACAGTTCAATATTTCCATTAAGAGAATCATCAGCTAGTACAGACAGGTTAGAGTCCAAACTAGTCTTCAGTTCAGACTCTGTTAGAACTAAACCATCACTAATACATAGAAAGAGGGAAAATACACAATATACAAGCATTATGTCCTTTTTCTAAACCATGTTAATGTGTTCAGGTCAACTTCCTCCACAGTAATCCATAAAACCAATTAGTGTACATGAGACATCAAAGTCTAAAATGTTCAGATGTGGCTTTAGATGTTTCTAAATGAAAACAATATCTGTGGAGGAAGTTATTTACTCATTAACTGCTATTGAAAAGCTAATTGAGGATGTGACTATATTGAATGATTCAGCTGAGAAATTAATCCAGTACTGTATGTGTTTCCAGGCCTTGAATAGATTATAACAGCATTACGGTGACAGTGAAATATTTTGGCAGATAAACCTAGATTCCAGTCACTTGGATCTTATTAAGAAGCATGTGACTAAAGTAGAGCTTCTGTTAGTTTGGATATAAGCAAAGCTGAAACATTTTCACATTTTCTTCGTTTCCTTATATTATGTTACAGTGTATTACATCATCATTCTCAGCAAACTGATATTTTGACATTATTGGTATTGTTTTCAAATCAATCAAGTCTTTTATCATTAACTGAAGAAATGTTGTTTTTGATCATAATTGTGTATAATTGCGTCATATCTAATATGTTGCCTGTCTTGGACTTTCTTTTAGAGAAGTAGAGCCTTTGAAATTGAAGAAGTTATGCATATTATTCTCACTTTCAGTTATATAAAAGATGCACTTATGCCTATTAGACAATTCACAAATCCCCCTTTGTTGTCATCAAAGAAAGTCCAGGATCCAGACTACAGTATATTCACCATGTTGTTTTTGATTCAAGTTAGAATGATGTACAGTATATGCACGATAATCATATGTTTTGTACTGCAAGTCTGAAATGGCTTTAACTGCTTCTCTGACTTCCTGGAAATCACATGGTTTCCATCCTTGTCCTTAAGATCCTGCTGTTTAAATTTAATCCACTTGAGGCATCACTCTCTACGAAGTGCAGCACTGTTTATAGATACTGGGAAGCCCCCCAGTTTCCATACATGTCCAGGGAAATAACATAAACCAGGACTGCAGTATGCTGGCTATCATACAAGAATGTTCATTACTTCTCCTTTTGGGTAAACTGGATTCCTAGCTTAAGATGATGGATTTACTGAGATATCATTGTGAATTTCACCTCCCTCATCTGATCACTTTTTGTATACATACTATTCTGATGGAGGTAGTTTGATTTGGTGTGTTAGGAGTCCTTTGTGGAAACCCAACTCTGACAACACAAGCCATACAAGAGAAGGGTGGAATAAAGACTTTCTTTATAATACAGACAGAGCAAAGATGATGGGAGGGAGACCCCTTGTGGAAAAAATCAGGCTCAGTGGGCCTCACTCATCAATCATTCTTAAGAAATGACCTCATTCTAAAAACTGACATATGCCATTTTCATGAAGGTTCTGACATTCCAGAGGTTTATTTGTCTGTATCACACTTACACATATTTGGATGCTGACATGCAGAATAACTGTTAAAGCATTTTCTTCAATTCTACAGTTTTTTATGTTGTATTTGCTTTTATTTACCAATTATATTTTCATGTTTCTTTATTTTTAATTTAATTATTCTTATTATTTTATAGCTATTCTAATTTCTTAATCTATTGCTTCATGGTCTACTTCTCATGCTCACTTGCCCACTGTAGGCATTTTCAGTGGCACCCTTTCATTTGATCACCAGTTGTGGTTGCTTGGTTGACTTTTGGTAAGTACTAACCACTGCATACCAAGAACCCCTCACTAGACCTGCAATTTTGGAGATGCTCTGATCTGGCCACATATAGCCATTTAACTTGGGAATTAAGTCTAATTCCCATTTAATTTGGGAACAGAGTCTATGCTTGCCATTTTACCTGCTTCCAACACCTCAGTTTTAAAAAAATACTGTTCACTTGCTGCCTAAAATATCCCACCACATTGACAGGTGCTTTTTTAAAAGAGATAATCAGCATTATTCATTAATTCATTAATTTCTCATTAGGCACATTATTTTATTTGCACTGAGCATCAGATGAGTAGCAGTTGTCATTTTATACCAACAGATGGAGACAGAGGTCCAGGTTAGCCACTATTGAACTGCACTGCTTTATATCTGCAATATTGGATCAGCCTAAAATTAAGAGTGGAGACCACTGTAAGAAGACCTGAAATGAGAGAGAGAGAGAGAGATTAGAGAGTAAGGGACTATGAAACTGTATGCATGTTGAAAGAGAAAACTGTCTCTCTGTCAAAAAGGAACTGAGCCAATGATGTAAGGCTGATAGAAACTTGAAAATGACCGTTTCTTCTTTTATATATATATATATATATATA
>BRDA01023645.1:0-11171 GCA_036984385.1 Crenuchus spilurus
TTCCAGGCACTTATTGCTACTTGTCCCAACTTTTTTGGGATTTGTTGACACTGTGAAATTTTGAATCAACATATTTCTCCTTTAAAATGTTACAAATGTTTACTCAGATTAAACTTTTGATCTGTCATCTATGTTCTATTACAAATAAAATATTGACATTTGTCATCTCAACATCATTGCATTCAGTTTTTATTCACAATTTGTTTAGTGACCCAACTTTTTTGGAATCCGGTTTGTAGTCTAAGCTGCACTGTTGCACAGAATTTGGATGATGAGGTCATTTCCTTTAGTGAGCCATAAAACCTCATTCTGAGACAGCTGTGAGATCAAAAACGGTTTTGCCAATTGGGGCAGAGCTGCTCATCAAATCATAGCAGTATGCACTAGTATATATTATAGATCACATTCACTTATTTTATAACAAACTGAATTTTTACATAAAGATGAAAACTAGATTAAAATCACTCCAAAATGACTACTTTCAGACTGTAAAAACTGCACCCTGCAGATTTCTAACTGGATTAAAATCACTCTACAGTTATTACTGACAGTCTGTAAAAACTACACACAGTGCAGATTCTTTCTGGATTAGCCTTCCTTCAGCTAGAGAAATATTCAGTTATGTATAACTGAGAGTCTTATAACCTGTTTGTGGCCTGTTAGTGTTTCTTAGGGGAGTGCAACAGGCTGTGCTGCAGCAGCTGTTGGTGGGTTAATTTTACAGCATGAGTTTCCAAGTGTGAAAGTAAATTATGTGTGGATTGGCTGACCAAATGAGGAAAAACTACTTTATCTACAAACCCTCAGTCTGCTATGAAGTGTAGTTCCAGCTGGCACAATGACGTTGTGACAGTGCTCTGACAACATTGTCTACGTTCTTGCAGTGTTGATGCAATGTTCTGATAAGGTTCTCTACATGCTGGGGTGTGAGACTCTATCCAAAAGCTTAAATATCAGAGATTTGCCCTTCCTGCTGTACAACATACAACAAAGAGGGACCAGCTGGTTCAGATCTACTGAGGAGAGAGAGAGAGAGAGAGAGAGAGAGAGAGAGAGAGAGAGAGAGAGAGAGAGAGAGAGAGTCACAAAGTAAAATGCAGTGCTATCTGACACTAAACAGACAGTACACTGTGGCAGAGTACCTGAGCACAGTGACTGTTCTAACACTGAGAACCACCCTGCCCAGGTACAGACTCAGTCATCACAGTCAGGCTATAGAAACCGGCAGGCACAAGAGAAAATGGCACCTCCGGCACAAGAGAAACTGGCACCTCCGGAAAAATGAACATGCCAGCAGTGCCAACTCAATACAACAGAGACAGAGCTGCACTTCCTGAGAGAATGCCCCAAATTCAGACATATACGCACAGAGTTCACTAAAATTAACAACAAACATCCCACATTCTCCAGCCTCTCTAACACAGATAAACTACAATATATATTAGGTGAACACAGAGAGAACTGCACACTCACAGCTCAGTATGTCCTGACCTGCCAACGTGAGAGGACAGTCAGTGACCACATCAGACAAATTATATATACAGTGAGGAAAATAAGTATTTGAACTCCCTGTGAATTTGCAAGTTCTCCCACTTAGAATTCATGGAGGGGTCTTACTTGTGTGATACTCCTGCAAATATATAATTGAACACCTGCCAATCAGCAAACATTCCGGCCCTCAAAGACCTGTTAGTCCGCCTTTAAAAAGTCCATCTCCACTCCACTTATTATTTTAAATTAGAAGCACCTATTTGAGGTTGATAGCTACGCCCATCCCACACAATCAATAAGGCTACCAACTACTAACATGGCTAAGACCAAAGAGCTGTCCAAAGAGACCAGAGACAAGATTGTAAACCTTCTCAAGGCTGAAAAGGGCTACAAGACAATTGTCAAGCAGCTTGGTGAAAAAAGATCAACTGTTGGAGCAATTATTAGAAAATGGAAGAAGCTAAACATGACTGTCAATCTCCCACTGAATAGGGCTCTATGCAAGATCTCACCTCGTGGTGTATCAATGATCCTAAGAAAGGTGAGGAATCAGCCCAGAACTACACGGGAGGAGCTGGTCAATGACCTGAAGAGAGCTGGCACCACTGTTTCCAAGGTTACTGTGGCTAATACACTAAGACGTCATGGTTTAAAGTCATGCATGGCAAGGAAGGTTCCACTGCTTAAATCAGCACATGTCCAGGCCCGTCTTAAGTTTGCCCATGACCATTTGGATGATCCAGAGGAGTCATGGGAGAAAGTGCTGTGGTCAGATGAGACCAAAATAGAACTTTTTGGTCTTAATTCCACTCGCCGTGTTTGGAGGACGAAGAATGATGAGTACCATTCCTAAAACACCATCCCTACTGTGAAGCATGGGGATGGAAGCATCATGTTTTGGGGGTGTTTTTCTGCACATGGGACAGGACGACTGCACTGATTTTGGGGAACAACCTCCTTCCCTCAGTTAGACCATTGAAGATGGGTCGTGGCTGGGTCTTCCAACATGACAATGACCCAAAGCACACAGCCACGATAACCAAGGAGTGGCTCAGTAAGAAGCATATTAAGGTTCTGGAGTGCCCTAGCCAGTCTCCAGACCTAAACCCTATAAAAAATCTTTGGAGGGAGCTCAAACTCCGTGTTTCTCAGCGACAGCCCAGAAACCTGGCTGATCTGGAGAAGATCTGTGTGGAGGAATGGGCCACAATCCCTGCTGCAGTTGTGTGCAAACCTGGTGAAAAACTACAGGAAACGTTTGACCTCTGTAAAGGCTACTGTACCAAATATTAACATTGATTTTCACAGGTGTTCAAATACTTATTTGCAGCAGTAACACACAAATAAATTATCAAAAAATCATACGTTGTGATTTCCGGATTTTTTCTTTTAGATTATGTCTCTCACAGTGGACATGCACCTAAGATGAACATTTCAGACCCCTCCATGATTTCTAAGTGGGAGAATTTGCATGTATATTTGTGTCAGACAGAGAGACATTTCAGCCCCCAGCACATAGTTCAGAGTTGGAAGGACAACATGCCAGTCATGGAAACACAAACATCTCACACGTGTGTGTTTCTCACAGACAGGAGATGAGGGAGAAGTGAACTTTGGATTACAGCGGACTGAGCTTCCTTGGCCATGAGCGATCAGACCCAGCTGGTATAAGAACCAACAACACAGGGCCTGTCCCTGAGTGACCTTAAAGTGACAGTTCATAAATAAATAACAGCACCCTACCTGACATGTAGTCAGTCTCCTAAAAATGTCTGTTTAAAGTTTGCTTCTTTGGTTTTATGCTAGAGCTACAAGGCTAAATAAATTAAAGCCCTATTATTTTGGGGTTAATATATTAGGGGGGCATCTGTAATGAAGCATTTTACAATTTCTTCAGTAATACTCCTGCAACCAGATATCAGCAAAATGACTGCAGGAGTGAATATCTCCCAGGTAGAGTCTGTAGACCAAGTCCATACAGACCAAGTAGATGACTGAGTGACTCTTTAGCATTAATGTTTTTTTAGCATTAATGTTTTTTTAGCATTAAAGGTTTTTGATGGCACCATGGCTACTACTAGAAGTCACCAAAAATCTTTATTTTCCAACACAAGGCAACATCTGCCTGTAAAATAAGAGATTTGTATCAGACAAGATTACATTTAATCAGATAAGCTCTGAGTTAACTAAAAATTCCATGTAAAAGAAGAACGTGTACATTTAATCCAGTCAGAAAAGGGCTATATAGGGGAAATGTATGCCTCACCAATTAGCATGATGCTAACTGCATGTTTAAATCACTGCACTCTTTCCACAGAATGTGTTGAGTTATTAAATCATCTCAAATAGACTTGATTATGTGGTTTATGATACAGTGTGACATACTGTTACCTATAAACATTAACTAAAGTACGTTACCGTAACTAAAAACAGAAACCCAGAAATCATATTTTTCCACTTACCTTAGGTGTAGTCGATCAGTCAAAACATGTTTTGAGTCCAAATTTTGCTTCTTTAGTTTAGAACTAAAGCTGCATTGCTAACAAACACTAGAACTCAAGTCACCTAAATCGCCTAGTTGTTAAAAATAGACCAAAATTTCATCCAGATCTTAAAGAAGGTCTCACAGACAAGTTAATCTGCTTTAGGATAACTTACCATTAACTTTAAAAATAATAAAACTTCACTTCTACCAGCAGTCACTTCAGACAGGTAAAGATTTTGTTCTTGTGTAAGTCTTGTTTAACTGTCACTCTAAGAGGCATTGTACTGGATTTCATTTGAATGCTGCAATCTAACAAAATGGACCACATAGACAGCTATAAAATGAGAAAATGGGACGTGGCCAATTTGTGGCGCAGTAATACAGGGTTATTCAAACCACAGAGATGTCAAACCTCAAAGACCTTCAGCTCAGAGACAGCACAGCCAGCCTAAATCACTCCATCACTAAAGCTCTGCTGCAATATCTCCTTTTACCATGACAAAATGAAAACCGACAGCTATAACTCGTTCTGCTATACTGAAGGCATTTCATAGAAAGTTTAGATGATATTTTAGCAGAGCGCTCTACATGACGGCTGCAAGAACTTCATATTTCTGATATTGTAACTTTTAGAAAAAGGAAAAAAGTAATTTGTCCTTTAAAAGGGATCTTTACTGAGAATTTAAAATAACCACATAGTTAAAAGGATTGGGTTGAACAAAAGTAAACAAAAGTGTAACTCATGAGTCATGAGTGGTTATAGGAACACACAAAAGCCTCTAAACCTCAATTAACTGCAGCACCATTTAAGGTTGAATGGGATTTAAAATTAAATTTAATTAAATTTTTAAAAAAAAGGAAAATGGCATAACAAGGTCTCAAACTGTAAGCAGAGCTACTCAGACAGGGGAGAAGTTAATTTGCCTATCGTGTCCCCATATCATATAATAAGGGTTTTTGTGTGTTTATGGGTTGGTAGGCACGCCATATACTTAAATATAGCCGAAAGTAAGTTTTTCCTAACATGTCCCCTTTAAAGTAGCTTTTCTGTTGGTTCATTCATAATTAAATGTTTACATGGCTGGTTTTCAGTGGAGTTTTCAAAAAACATTTTTAAAAATAAACTAAACTGGCTGCAATGGTATGGACAAATTACTTTTGATCTAAAGAATAACAGTGTAAGGAAATACTGACACGTGGATACAAAATATGTTTTGTGATACTATATTATCAAAAACACAGCATTTTTATAGATTTTAATGAATAGTTTACAGGTAAAGACTGTGGTTCATTCAATAGATAGCACTGTTTTAAATTATCTTCAGCGAATAGACTCTTCCACTCCCAGAGACAAGTATTGTAAGGCTGCAAAGTTGACCGTTTTAAAAATTACAATATATCTCCTTGCTCATATATGAAGAATATTTTAATGGTTAAAGGACATGCAGATAATTTGAAGGCCCTATACCAGTTTGTTTTTGTACAGGACTGTTTCAGGAATGGTAATTTTTAATCTAATACATTGTGAAGCAACACCGTCTTCTTTTTAAAATGCTGAAGTGAGGATAATTAGGCTGAAAGATCAAAAGCAGCTGTAGATCAGGCCAATAACTGTGTCTTCTGGAACGTTTCAGAAGAGTGTTTCACAGTTCAGAAACATCACCACAGCAAGGTACAAAAATACCTCAGTGGTCACAGATAATATCAGCCTTCCTAGGGTGAAACTTTAACATTACTAGACAGGCTACACACTGCAGTGTCTGCTGACCAGTGCTGAACATACTCAGACATGCTTTCAGAGTGACCAACAGCTTCAGTTCCAGACCAGAACAAACACAAAAGGAGCTCAGGGGTGACTAAATATCTCCAAAAACTACTCTGTTATGACTCAGGCATGAGTAAAGGCCCTGCAGTAACATCATTACTGCATTTCTCAGTAGATGTCTGTAGATGCCCACTTTGGCCTGTGCTGTAACTTCACATGGAAACAAGCAGTTTAACTGGTTTTAATTATCTCAGATAAACACGTTGAATTAAATAATGCAGAGCAGAATAAACAAAAGAATCTTTCTGCTACAGTTGTTGCTTTTGATTATTCATAGTTCTCCCAAGAGCAGGCTGCTGAAGGCTCCTACAGTTATTATCAGCTATTTTACTTGACAGCTAATCACTTAAATGTCTATTCCTTATATTGAAATTTATTACATTTTTATTTTCTAAGATCCACACAAAAGGGAGGAGCCTAAAAAACTCTGCCTCAAATAAACTATGCGCCATATCTTTAAATGTAATAAGTGTAAGAAATCTGCCTTCTTTCAACTTCGTAATATCTCATGCATCCGTCCATTCCTGTACTTCAAATCTGCTGAAATTTTGGTCCATGCCCTCATCACATCTAAACTTGATTACTGCAACTCCCTCCTCTATGGTCTTCCCTTAAAATCAATTTGGCCCATTTAGGCTGTTCAAAATGCTGCTGCTCGTGTTCTGACCTAGTCCAGAAAATATGACCATATTACTCTTGTTTTGGAACGTCTCCACTGGCTCCCAATAAACCTCCGCATTCAATACAAAATTTTAATACTTACATTTAAAACACTTACTGGTCTGGCACCCCTTTATCTGGCTAATCTCCTTCACCGTTATGTCCCCACTCGTAGATTAAGATCATCTGATACTGGTCTCCTGGTTGTCCCCAGATTTAAGATTGTCACCATGGGTGGTCGGTCATTTAGTGTGGCTGCACCGACACTCTGGAACTCTCTTCCTCTCTCTCTCCGTCTATCATCATCCCTAAACACTTTCAAAACTCAACTAAAAACTCATCTGTTTACTCAATATTTCCATCCAACTTAACCTTAAGTCTGTTGTCCATATGTTTTCCATTTTTTGTTTTTGTTTACCTATTTCACCTCTATGTAAAGCGTCCTTGGGTTCCTTGAAAGCGCTATATAAATGGAACTTATTATTATTATTATTATTATTATTATTATTATTATTATTATTATTATATGTGTTACATACACATTATAGACCCATTACAGATGTGATACAAATGCAAAACTGTAATAATGAAGCACAAGCTTCTCGCTAGTAGGATTTTAAATGTCAGCCAATAAAATATGTGGCTTATAAAAAATTTTTGACATTAATAATTTATTATTGATTTATTGCATTCATTATTAACATGTTAATGATGACATTACAACCATTGGGCTTATAATATTATTTTGACAGATATTATTCATTATCAGGTTTGGACTGGCCTTCTGGCATCCCAAGTCAATGTGTATTTTGGGCTGATGCAATATTTAGGCTAATCCCTAATGCCAACTCTTTCTGAGTCCATCCCCCAGCTGGATTGATGGTTGTAGTGGACATGTCTACAGTACCGGTCCAGCACTAAATTATATTCCCAATCTAGACCTGCATATTACAGAATATTACAGGTATTAAAGTACTAAAAAGGAAATTATCAACATACAGAGACCCACATTACTTCATTACTGGTCTATTAGCTATCAGAGTCATTGTGGTGAATACTCCATTATCTTGACCCAAGCTAATAAAGATTGATCTTCTGCACATCTGTGAGAAAGAACAGAAGACAGTGAGCTCCTTTCAGCGCAGTCAGGCCCAGCTGAAGCGAATAAAGTATGATGTCATCCACAGAGTTTAGCAGAAAGAGCAGAGGGAGTGGTGCAGAGCATCTGTTTAATTAATAACACACTGTTTTTGCCTGACATATGCTGGTGTTGCTGTGATTCCCACCATATGCTACCTCCATCAGTGGCATTTTCTAAAATACTGAACTTAGAACTCAACAACTCAGAAAGCCACTCTTATAAGAAACAGAAGAACTAAAAAAAATACATGTTTATGTTGAGGTAATCTATAAATAATTTTTTTACATGCATAATTCCAGTCCAGATAATGTGTGCAGTCTTAAATATGAAGGTTTCTAAATGGTTATTACCGTAGCTTGGAAGAACATGACACATTCTGTTACTGTATATTCACCTAAATAGCTGTGACCTTCTGCCTGACGCGGTGTCTCGAGACACGCCCCCCATGTCATGTCATGTGTCTGCCATATGAATCTTTGTCCTTCATGTAATGTCTGCGTCCACACTCCTAGACTCGTCTTGTCTCATCAAGTTCATTGTCAACACATGTCTGTCTTGTTAATCACAGCCTTTCTCATTCTACATGTTAATTAGTGTTCAAAAGCAACCTCATGTTCCATAGTCCTTGTCAGTCATTCTGTGTGTTCATGTCAGTCTGTGTATCTGTATTACTCTGTTTATCTCTTGTCAGGTCAAGTTCTGTTTAGTTATAGTTATAGTGCTTGTTTTGTTTTGGCTCTGTTTAAATTTTTTCGACATACCCCTGCTTCCCACTCCTCGTGGTCTGCCGTGCTTACAACAGCAGAGATCACTGTCACCTGTGTATTCACATTATTGTATTGTATTGTCATGCTTTTCTGGTACTGGATTTCTGTTTGGACTTTCACTTGGATTTTCACTTTCAGTGATGGACACTTGTAGACACTTTCTACATGTCTTACAAATTCTGTTTTATCCCAGACTTGTCTGTTGTTTTTGCTTTAGTCCATAAAGGATTGAACTTAGATCCTGGTCTCTATCAATGTTGCAACATTACATTTGCATTAACGTTAAGACTGGCCCATCCACATCTTATTCATAGAAATTATTTATAAAGACCTCTCCAGCTAAAAAAACTACAATATTTAAATATTAAAATAGATGCTACTGTTTCTCATTAATGTCCTATGAATAGGGTTCACAGTCATGAAAATTGATTTATTAATCATGAACTAAGCCTTTTCTTGTATAACAGAGTTTGTCATGGAATGCTGCAAAAATTAAAAATGTAAGGGGGTTTCACCTTAACTGCAGATCCTGAAAATACTCTGCAGGTGTGATTTCACATTTTGAATTGAAGTAGTCATGCAAGGTGAATTTTTTGAGAAGTGGGCACTTTGACACCAAAGTTTATCTAGTGCACTATTTTCCCAGGCTGAGTGAGCTGTGCCTCACTGAAACATGATGCTATAGTACACTGTAGCGACCAGGCTTCCTGAGACGGATTTCCCCCCATGGATAATGACTTTCCTATTCAAGTGAAGTGACTTTAGACCATAGACTGGGGATATTTCCCTCCACTGGTTGGGAAACTGTGGGTGCTCTTCTGTTGATTATCATTTGCGACTTTTTTGTTATAATATGTTGGGTAAAATCACTATATAAATATAACTGTGGTAAATCTATTGTTTAATAGGCTAAAAACTGCACTTATAATGCACAGCTTTGCTCTACATGCCATCTGAAATAATATAAAAACACATGCCTGCATAGTATAAATTGTTTATGTTGCCACGAAATGTCACTTTTTTTCTGGTAAAATCTGGGAAATCTGTGATAATTGAGAAACAAGTGAAGATTTAGTATAAATTGAGCTTGTCCAACCTAGCAACAGTTGGAATGAATTATGATAATATGGATTCATTTCACTCGTGTAACTGCTGGTAAAAGCAGACATTTCGGCTACAAAATGGTCCATGACTGAATCTAAGAGCTTCTCAGAGTAAACATACATGCCATGTTCCAGAAACAGAGGGGACTTTTAGCACAAGAAGCTGATTCACTGCTGCACTGAGGGCTTTCTTTATTTCACTTAAACCACATTCTGCTCATACTTTACTCAGGAGCCTGGTTTAATACTCTATATCCAACATGCAATCCATATACCTAGCAGCACAGCCACAAATATTCTACCAATTCAAATCAGAAAATTTGAGACAGTATAGAAAATGCAAAAAAGGTTCAGTATGAACTCAAGAAACTTCATGATTTGTCTATACAACTTCTTTTCATTTGTCAATATTCATCAATTCCAGCATTTCAGGCCTGTAACATTTAAAAATGGGACAGTAAAGAATTCCCCATTTTGTAATGCTGCTATTCCTGCTCACAACACTTAAAATATTTTGACACTGAGAATTCCAAGCAATTAATTGTTTAATGTATCATTTTGTTACAATCTTCTTGCAAAGATGTCTTCAGGTGTGCAACAATATAGGGTCATCATTGCATTGTTCATTTCAAAATTCTCCACACATTCTCTATTAGGGACAGATCAGGATGGAGGAAGGCCAGTCCAGTCCTTGTACCCTCTTCTGCCTTAAGTTAAGAATACTTAATTCTTAACTACAACCAACTACATTTAAAAGGTTTGAGTTTCATATAGCCTGAATCACAACATAAAATCTATATTTATGTCTATAACCTACAAACTATCTCTGATGTTATGCTTCTTGGAAAAAATTTACGTTAGCCATGTCAGGCTCCATTTATAGTCCATAAGGATGAATAACACAACAGCTTCCTCTGAAATCCTGAATTTCCTCCAAACTGAGCCAGATGAGTAGGCAGTAGAACAATCCTCTGGCCAGCTGTGCTCTCAGGCACAGGAAGGAAATGCACTGACAAAACTGCACTAAAATCATCCACACTTTGATGCCTTAACCATAGAAGTTCAGAAGGAACTGGAATAGATTTTACATCGATATGCTGCATTCCTGCATCCATTTGGCATTAAATGTTTGAGCTTTTCAAAGTCTTTAATACACAATCACATTTTATTTGTTGGCGGTAAGTGATTTTAGCATATTAAAATGACAGCTGTTTAGATCTTATCAGTCTTTTAGTGAGATCCAATTACAAAACTGATAAAACCACAACACCTCATAAATAAATATAAAGCCGTATAATAAAGCCAATGAAAAACAAACTTTTGGGCCATGTTTGGTCTGAAAGAGTTTCAATATGTGCTTGTAACAACAGCCAGCAAAAGAAAACTGTCAAATCATTGTTTAGACAAATCATGCTTTTCAGAACAAGGAGATACTCTGGTGATCATGAAGATCAATTTACTTATTAGCATTAGCACATTTATAAATATTTATGGCTTCTGGAAGTTACTTAATTACTTCTGACTTAAATGAAAAACAGTCCTCATTTATTTTCTGACCTCTTTTGATCCCTTAGAATTAAACATGCTTTAAAATGTGTTTTAAGCTACAAACCGGATTCCAAAAAAGTTGGGACACTAAACAAATTGTGAATAAAAACTGAATGCAATGATATGGAGGTGCCAACATCTAATATTTTAT
>BRDA01023646.1:0-11806 GCA_036984385.1 Crenuchus spilurus
TAACAACCACTCAGGAAACAATACCAACCACCAACACCTTAACAACCACTCAGGAGACAATACCAACCACCTACACCTTAGCAACCACTCAGGAGACAATACCAACCACCTACACCTTAACAACCACTCAGGAAACAATACCAACCACCTACACCTTAGCAACCGCTCAGGAGACAATACCAACCACCTACACCTTAACAACCACTACTCAGGAGACAATACCAACCACCTACACCTTAACAACCACTACTCAGGAGACAATACCAACCACCTACACCTTAACAACCACTCAGGAGACAATACCAACCACTAATACCTTAACAACCACTCAGGAGACAATACCAACCACTTATACCTTAACAACCACTCAGGAAACAATACCAACCACCTACACCTTAACAACCACTCAGGAGACAATACCAACCACCTACACCTTAACAACCACTCAGGAGACAATACCAACCACCTACACCTTAACAACCACTACTCAGGAGACAATACCAACCACCTACACCTTAACAACTACTCAGGAGACAATACCAACCACTTATACCTTAACAACCACTCAGGAGACAATACCAACCACTTACACCTTAACAACCACTCAGGAGACAATACCAACTCCCTATACCTTAACGCTCTGTAGTTGACTCTCCCACCAGTCACATATTAATGAAATATCACATAAACACTTATATAACTCAGTGAGATTTTATTCTAGAAACAAAACTAAACATATCCTGGAAATCTAGAAAAGGGTCTACTTTTCAAACATATTTATATGTATATATAGTTTGAATCTAAATATATTTTTAGATTTTTGTGAGAGGAGCTTAAATAAGCAGACACATTTGTGAGAGCGAGTCAGACAGCTGTGCTTTATTTTCCTGCCAAATGACACAATCTGTCATTCATATGATAATGACATGGTAATTCCGGACATTCCCATTCTGCAAGCACCTGACAACACCCTATCAACCAAATAGTGCCTGAGCCACCACCTGGGAGGTGTTTAGGCTGCACAATCACTCTGCATTTTCTCCAGGAAATGCATTAATCTGGTTAAAAATGTAATGATATCTATCTCACACATGTGCTTCTACTAAAAAAGAGAACCGGTGAAGCAATCAAAGAGTGTTCAGATCAATCTCCAGCATTTTTAAATCAGACTAAGCTTAGACTAAGACCTTAGTCAGACTGTGCTGTTTATATGATAATCTCTCAGACTACCAGATTTGGATTAAGATCAGACCACTGGTGGTCATGTAAACATGGTCACTTTTATTAGTTCAGGGCATCTGCAAAGCATTACAACTGACAAGGAAATGGTCACAAGACATCCAGAGCCAATGACTGATTTCGACATTGATGATGATTTACATTACTGACCCAGATGGAAGATGAAATCAGCTGAAATACCGCCAACTTATTGTTTAGGCTCTGGGTTTAAATATTTATCACGATTGTCATGTATATATTTCATTATATGATGTATAAACATGTTGTGTTCAAAGGATGCTGTTGTGATGTCTAATGGCTCAGTGTTGGGTAGAATTAGTCCAGATGTGTAGATAAGTGTGTTCGTTCAGTCATCAGTTTGACACTGTAAACAAACGCAGCTTCCTCATGGCCTGCAGGCTTGGCTGTGCTGTTTGTTTTACTCATTAGCTACACATCCTCTTCTCTTCCGCCTTACGTCCACTTCAGTAGTATGCAAATCATACGTTTGTCTCGCAGACGGCCACTGTTCTCGGGCCAAAAACAGCCCCGCCACGCAGGCCTCTAATTGTGCCGTTTACTCTGGCCTGCCCGGGCAGCCTCCTTTGTTTTTAATCATGTAATATTGGGAGGGTGTAGAGGTCCAACAGTCTGCACTGTAAATCCCATCGGCTTCCACAAAGAGAACGTCCCCCTTTGAGGCCTTTTATGGGTTCCAGCTGTATTCGTGCAGTATATGGTACAGCAGCAAAATCACATGCACTTCACTATAACAGAATAACACAGGAACAGTTTTTTGGATTTGAAAGGAAAGTCTAGGAGGATATAAGACTGTTCATACCTACTTTGTTGGCTATAGTCCACACCAGAAATGAACATTTTGTTATTTTTCATGTGGCTGGTTTGGTTTCATTGCTGCAGCCAAATTATAAACATAATTGATTCAGAAATGTGCCGTGGACATGGGCACTCTGTCACTGTCACGTCTGCCTCCATTTAGCATCTAAAATGACATATTTTACATTTAAATTTTCAAAATAAAACTATTGGCTATTTAGGTGACTACTGAGTTTTAGCATTTATCATTAGCCTCACAGTTCTAAACTAAACTGTTAACTAAACTAAACAGTTATTGTAGTTTTTCTTAAAAATGTTTACACCTCTGCATTATCTTTACAAGTAATAATAATAATAATAATAATAATAATAATAATAATAATAATAATAATAATGATAATAATAATAATAGATGTCCATTTTAGTACAGAAACAATGATGACAAGTGAGTGGTGAATAAAATAATGACATTACAAGTTTGTTTCTATGTATAAAAATTTTGGGGGGTTTTAAATGTAATCACTTTATTTCATGTTAGAGTTTTAATGAAGGTGGGTTATTTTTCACCCTTAGAACAAGGGGAGCATACAGAATATAAAATCAACACAAGCGTTAAATGAAAAAGTAGACTTCATATCACCCCCTACACTTCCTGTAGAGCATTGCAGTCTGTCAGAACGACCATGTGGATCACATGAACATTATAGAACATTACAGACTTAATGACTAAATGACTTTGCTGACTTACATCTTACATCACAGTAGTTATATTTGGCTAATGTAATGTTCTTATTTACGCTGCAGAACCCTGCAGTTATATAATGAGCGTAGAAGTAAAACCAACTGTGCAGATAGGAAGTATGTGTGATGGAGTGAATGGTGCTGTATCTGAGGGTTTCAGCTGGTCTCTGAGGACTGTGATTGAGTTTAACCGTTAGCAGGTGTGCTGTAGAGGCCGAGGGTCAGGGGTCAGGAAGAGTGGTCGAATGTGGACGAAAACATCAGACCAACAACTATACTCAGACTGTACTGTAGTACTGTTTCATTGTGAGTCTTGAACAATTTAATGGTAGCGTGACTAGAGTTCCTAAGATTTTCATATTAATGTAGTGCCATTTATGACCAAATTAAATGTTCATTAATCATACTTGCACAATTTTCAGACCTCAGATGCAGTTCCGGCTAAAGCAGGCTTGTTGTCAAGTAGTTTATATGAATTATCTTTTTAAACTATAATGTTAAAGTAAGTATTTTTGTGTAAGGAAATGTGCTGAATGGCGAAAAAGTGATACAGTTTAATTAAATGATGCTGTAACGTTGGAAGGACAAGAGGATGAACTTTCACAAAATATGACCACAGAGCAGACATACACCAGCGTTATGACGTTCATGAACAATCACGTACAGACACAATGACTGATAGGACACTGAGACAACAGGGAACTTAAATGTTAACTGTAATCATAGGGGAAATACACACACAGGGCTGTGATCTGTGATATCAGACATAACAGGTGCAAGACATTAACTTGACAGGGAGATGTGATGGGGCGGGGACATGAGACATGATGTGGAATGCATCCGAAATGCACATGGGGAACGAAAACATAAGCATGAGGACCGTGGCATGGGCGGTTGCGGTGGGGGGCGTGACATGCACTATTTTTATATCTCATGGCAGTCTACATTCAAGTAACTTGTACAGTATGTCTATATAAATCAACCCACCTATGACCTGGTAGCACAAATCAAGCCCATAACTCCACCCCTACTTTAACCCCTGAGTCCACATATCCTGAAAAGATGGACTAGCTTCTGGTGGAGTTTTACAAAGCAAAACTAGGTGAGCATATAGTAGAAGTGGCACACAGTAAATCTGCCAGTGTTAAATCAACACTATTAGAGTTAAATTAACACTGGGAGTGTTACATTTTGACACCCTCAGTGTTAATTTAACTCTAATAGTGTTGATTTAACACTGGCATATTTACTGTGCAGGAGACAGCGTCCTTTGTTTGCCAAAACAAGTATAATGTGAGATGTCTGTCTGGCTGCTCTATTGCAGGTCTTTCTTAGGACATTATGGTGTGTTTTTAATTCACAGTTAAAAATGGGGACATTTCTGGGGACAGGCCACCATGGACTTTCCCAAGAAACAGGGACTTTCTATGGAAAACTGGGAAGTCCATTCACTATAGTAACAAAGCACAACAATAGTGCACCCAGTCAGGGTCGGGTCAGGTATACATCATTCAGGCTTGACCGTGTTGGCTTGTATGTTCATATGTACAGGTTAGTTGAGTATTCCTCACTCAGTTTGTACGGAAATACTTGTCATACTATTTTAAAATAAACTCAGAACTTCCAGGTTCCGGGGGCTGGGGTTGGGGGTGGATTTTCATGCTTGGTGGTAACCACTAACTTAGACAATGCTGAATGTAGTTATTAATTAACATGCTGGCTTAAAGCCTCACCTCAACTTGAGTGCTGGTTAATGATTGTACTGAACCTGCTCTTAAACAAAGCTGTTATACTGACTTCAGTTCAAACTTGAGCATCATTTATAAATTAATAATGAAACTCCATAGACACCTACACAGCACATACTAGTGTAGATACCTGCATGTGGTCAACAGTCCATGACTACTTCAGCTCACACAGATTCTTCAGATGCATTGAAATGTCCCTCTCTTTTACTGGAACTCAATAGTCACCTAAGTTGTTTATAACACTTAACCCTAACCTAACTTCTACTGTAATAGCACTGTGAATTAGAAGCATGCAGAAATACAAAAATGAGTGGTCAACTCATCCACTGACACTACAACTCAGTACTCACCTAACTGGCCCAGCGGTTTCTGTCGCTCGGCTTGCCCAAACCATCCAGGTCTTAATAAAGGTCTCACAGACTGGATGCTGTTTAGGACACAGTATGACTTACCTTGAGCTAGCATATTTGAACAGAAACAAAGGAACTAATTTAGGTGACTATTGAGGTCTAACAAAAAAAAACTGCTGACCACACAGTTATTCACAGACTAGCATGTGCTTGCACGAGCATATTCGCACACTTGTTTGTGTGGAGAGGCCTCTTGAGCACACCTTTGATTCTGTTGTGTTGGTTCAGCTCCTTCGATCACTCTCACTCTGGAGCTTTAGCTTTTTATTAAAACAACCCAGAACAGAACAACAGAGCTCTACTAACTTCCTATGCTGATGCATGCAGTGGGATTTTTTGATATGGGTGATATGGGCATCTCGTCAGGTAGAGTGAAGAGCCTTGGTGGATTGCTGCGCTGGAGGGATTGTTCACCCAGGGTGAATGCTGGAGTTCTGCCATACTCTCATACGTTCTGCCAGCCATTCTAAGAAGTTAGTCATTATTTGACTGCAGAAACAGTTCTTTAAGACTTTTAGTGCAGATTTGAGAGTTTATGTTCTCTCTGGATGGAGATGATGATAATACTGCAGAAGCATTCTCTTTTATGAGGAACAGTTCACCATCCAAGACTAATCCGCAGCAGATTGAGCAGTGGTGTGGGTCAGCTCTATGCATGTTCTGCATTCAGTGGATAGTATTAGTTTTTTTTTGTATTATTCTGAAATGTTTTATCGTTGGTGTAAATGAAATACAGCATATTAATTCTAAATTTTTCTCTTTTCCCCACATGTTTCCTGCTATGATCATCACAATGAAGGTAAGAACATTTACTTAATCGTTAATCAGATGTTCCTTCTGAATTAGCCAAAATCAGAAATAATTTCTTTTCAGGCTGCACAGCATTGAAGGGACATAATGTAGGTTCAACTTAACCTCAGACTTGTGCCACAAGAGGGCGCTCTTCAGCAGGACTGAACCTGAGTGCTCAGTTCTATTTGTTAGGATTGTGTTGTAGCCCTTCGAGATCTTCAAAATGTAAAAAGGCTGTAGGTTCCTCTGACGGAAACATCTTTACATTCATCATAACGGATAAGATTTCATGATCTGGGAAATCTTGATTCTCCACATGTACTGTGTTAGAACCTGAGAATGAGATGCAGCCGTGAGAAGACCTGACCTAGCAGAACAGGGCCATTTATTTTCATTACTTTGACAGAGATTGAATACTGATTAGGTACCCTGTGTCATCCGAGGTCAGTTTTTACCAGCTTACACTGAGAAAAGCATTCCGGCTGTTTTTCAAAGACTTATTGGGAAACTTTTTGTTGGAAGAACATCAGTGGAGCCAGTTCATGGTGACACAGAAAGGTCTTTATAGAGTAAACAGTGGCCCTGAGAGGAGCCCGTCTTCACCCGAGAGCTGACAGATGATAAACGCTCGCTGAGAGACAGCTTGATGGCTAGAATGTTCACTCTTAAAAATAAAGCCGCTCAGAATCTGATCTGCATCTGACTTTATGAGACAAGTATGTTCTGCAAATACAAGAAAATTATGTCTCTCAGTACACAATACACAGAAAACAGAAGCAGACCATAGAACTTACACTAGTGCAGAAACATAAACATCAATACAAACACATACATTTACACACCACTGTAGAATCCATACACACACACACACACTCTGGTGAAGGGTTGAAGGTGATTAATAATAATGTAATAATAATGAAATTATTTTACAGCGCAGAGTGCAGCAGTAGTGGGCTGTTTTATATTTAAATACAGTAGAATCTGAGGGTGTTGAATATAAAGCTGAAGTATCATAACTAGGCTTATATGCTGTGATTGTTCATCAGTGTGATGTCAGGAAAGAAGCTTTTCTGCAGGTTGTTTTGACCCTCAGTTTGGCTGAAGCATCTGTCTGAGGGAAGAAGTTGAAACAGGTGGTTTGACGGGTCATTGATGGTTTTCTCTGCTCACTTGCTGGTTTTGGAGGTGTACAGGTGGGCAAGTTATCACCTGTGGTCTTTTCTGGAGACCTGATGATGCGATGCAGTGTCTGGATGTTGTGTTTGGTGCATCTGAACATGACTATGATAGAGGCGGTGATGACAGACTCTATGATAGCTGTGTAGAGCAGCTCCTGGTGTTGAGCATCTTTAGCTGATGTTAGAAGTACATCCTCTGCTGAGCTTTTTTTGTGATGGACCTGATGTTGATGTCGTATTTTACATCCCTGGTGATTGTAGTTCCCAGAAACTTGAAGGACTCTACAGCCGTCTCAGTCTTGTTGAGGATGGTGAGGGTTGGCGAGATTCTTCTGAAGTCAACAGTCATCTCCAGTGTTTTCAGTCTGATCAATTCCAAGTTGTCATGACTGCTCCTGAAGAAGCCCAATGACTGTAGTATCTTCAAACTTCAGGATTTTGACTGAGGGTTCTGTGGAGGAGCAGTCTTTGGCGTACAGTGAGAAGAGCAGTAGGGAATGTACACGTCACTGGGGGTTGCCAGTACTGATTATTAGTGTGCTGGATGACATTTTTCACAGCTTTGCCTGCTGCTGTCTGCCTGTAAAAATGCTTGTGATTGGCTGGCAGGTCAATGCAGAAATGCTGTGTTGGGATACTTTGTTGCGGAGCAGTTTCAGGTGTATGGTGTTGAATGCTGAGCTGAAATCCAAAAACAAGTGTTCTCTGTTTTGGATCTCCTGGTGAAAGAGATTCTGCATGTCATTTATTGTCCACCTGACATTAGAGAACCAAAATTGGTTCTTAGATGGCATCAAGGTAAAGAAATGTTTCATTCAAAAATCATATTTACTTTTCACTTATCACAATGATTAACATGTAATGAGACGGCAGGGCTGTGCAATGACGTGATGTATCAGGGGGTGGAGACATGAAATGAACAAGACACGTGGAAGATGTAAACAAAAAACACATGGCACATGGGAAACATAAACAGACAGCACGTGACAGGAACGAGGCAGGGCTGGGAGGAGGGGTTCACAGTAATCACCAACAAGGCTTGGTTAGCACGTTCGCCTCTCAGCGCTGGGGTCTTGGGTTCGAGTCCCTATCTGAGCGGAGTTTCCATGTTCTCCCTGTGTCTGCGTGGGTTTCCTCCGGGGACTCCGGTTTCCTCCCACAGTCCAAAAAACATGGGGATCAGGTGAATTGGGTAATCTAAATTGTCCGTAGGTGTGTATGTATGTATGTGTGTGTGTGTCTGTGTGTCGCCCAGCGATGGATTGGCGCCCTGTCCTGGGCTTAGTTGATTAATGTAATGCCCTGCCCTGCGCCCGGTGAGGGGGTGGGGGACTAACCGCGACCCTGATAAGGAATAAGCGGGTGTGATAATGAATGAATGAATGAATGAATCTCTCAACTCACTTAAACCTCAGTCAGACCTTCTAGTTAATGTGGTGTAGGAGTCATTATGGCTAGGTATGTCATGGCAGTAATATAGTATATATACTTTTTCAGCCATGCTGTATCTTAAACCACATCCACTAGTGTGTGAGACCTTTATTAAGTTATGGATGAGGTTTGAGATTGACTCTATGTGGAATAAGTAAAATAAGTTGTAAATTTGATTTGTGAGTGAACCATTTCTTTAAGGTTCAGAGTGACATCTTTATTTTTAAGACTTTGCTGATATCTTCATGGCTACCAGTTCATTTCTCACAGGAGGATGATAGATGGAGCGAATTTGATTTCGCCTTATAAAAATAAACAAAGATGTGTAAGGTCTTTACTCACAGTCTGCCCAAATTTTACTTGGAGTATAAATATCTTCTGTGGCTGAAGAGGATATTGCTTTAAGTCCTGAGATAATCTTACGGTGGAGTATTGCTTTCAGAGATGAAGAACTGAGCTATATATACCTCCCCACTGTGTCTGTTATTCTTTTTAATGGTATCCTGTCAGTCTTTGTATCTCCCCATCCTCACTCTTTCTTGTTCCTTGGTATTCCTGTTCTCCCAGTCAGATCTCTTTCATATACAGCTTACACAACTACTCGTATTCAATAGTCTAATTGGGTTAATAAATATGGATGGGAGACAATCCCAAAATGTTCATATTTTATTGTGTTTGGACACAAACTGAGATAACAAAACAAATGTGAAATTTGTAGAAAAATATTGAATTCCAATCAAACAACAATTAAAACAATACAATCATCTACCCACCAACATCTACCCATCAACCCTTTTCTCCTGTATTCATAGAACATTCTCACATATTTAAAAATTCTATAGACGAGCACTGACCAATAGAAAGGGACAGTCTGGAGCTACACATGAGCCTAAGGTCACCACGCCCAATGCCAAGCATAAGCTAAAGAACTACTTTGGACTATGGCAAAGTTGTAACTTTGCTCTCTTGAGTAATGGAGCTCTGTGTCCAAAACTTATCATCCAACATCAGTACCTGACCTCACTAATGGCTGAATATAATCAAATCCTCACATCACTGTCCCAAACATCTAGCCTGAAGTACTGTCATCACAGCAGAGGCTGTTACTGCTGCCACCTTTACAGTAATACACTTGAAGAAGAAGAAATGCTGCATTGGATCATTTTTGTCAGTCCATTGCCGTTCTTAAGTTTCAGTGGTTGGCTGTTAGAGGTTCCCTGTATCACCCGATCGTCTACCCAGTGACGTTTTCTGCTTGTTCGCAAACCCCCGGATTTTGCGCCATCACCTGAGTGCAGCCGAACGTCCGCCATATTGCTACCTAACTAGTTGGCGCATGGTGGTGCATCGACAGTTATCACGCCAACATTTGCCAATTCCATCTGATCCCGTTTAAATGCCCGCACCTTGGTTACGTTCCGGTGCTATAAAACCATTTAACAGCACTTCATCAGGTAATCAACACTTATCAGGGTTGATTAAAAAATATAAACACAAACAGTAAAGCAATATGGCAGACGTTCGGCTGCACTCGGGTGATGAAGCAAAATCCGTCGGTTTCCGAACGAGCGTCACTGGGTAGACGATCGAGCGTGGTACTTGAGAAAGTCACCCCTGCAACGTTTTTGTGTGAGACTGTTGGATTTTTTCAAAAGAAAGGAGCAGGTGTGTATCTTTAACTGAAATTTATAAATGTAAAAGATGTCAGGACAGGGTGAGTGGAGTCAATACAACTTTAATTAGATTAATTAATTACAACACAATTTAATACAGTAACTTAAATGGGCCAAAGACAGAACCTTGAGGAACACCACCCCAGTGACAGGTGTGTATGACTGAATAGCAACCATGTTTAAAGTGCCATGCAGCACCAGAGAGTGAGATGATTTGAGTGAAATATTCTCTCCTGGATTACGGATGTTGGCCCTAAGGTTCTATGGCCTGAATCTCACCTCACTGTTACGTTGTGTGGTTCTACGTAGTCTGCAGCCATGTTATTAAAGGAGGCATTAAGTGTGCCCTTTAACTAAATGCAACAAACAAACATCCACCCAGTCGATAAACCACAGAAAGGTCATCCGTTTTGGACCCAACACGTTTTCGACAGCTGCAAGTCTTACAGGAACGCTCCTGTAGAGCTTCAGTGGAGTGAGGATTTAAAGGAGAATAATGTACCCTACCTCGCTTGGTTGTGCAAGGTTTTGTTCCAAATGGGCAAACATGCTGTCTCTTGGGACAAAAAGGCCCTTTGAGTGCTCAACCTGCCTCTTTGCCAAGAGTGGATTACGTCCATTTCAGTGACACCTCAGAAGAAAGCAGCCCATTCCCTGGGCAAAGCTCCTCTGAATGGCCCACTATCAACACCTCCATCTCCAGTTCAGCTCAATTTCATTGCAAAAGCTTCAGGATTGTCTCAGACACAAAGATCAGTTTGAAACATACCCAAGTCTTGCATAATAAATGGCACTTTTTACATAATTGCTTACCGTTGTTTATGGCAACATGTTTAGCCATTCAAACGTTCTGTCACAAACTTGTCAAACTTAAATGCAGTAACTGGCTCAGCGTGGAACCCCCTGGAGTCTTCTTTTGATTGCTATGGTCATTGTGACCACGCTAATTGCAGCTTATTATACATCCAGGGTGGGTAAAGTGGAGGCTTTCATTATATGGAAGCTTGGAGAATAGCTTGTTGAGATTGTTTAGTAAATGAAGACGTTTCTGCAAGCAAAGCAGTAAAGAGCCTAATTTGAGTCATTACATTACAACAATATCACAGTTTATCCTGATGATATGTGGTAATAAACAGTGAAAAGCTCTGTTAAAGCTAGGGATTTAGTGTGGGCCAAAAATGGTCCAGAAACTACTAAGACAAAGCTAATTTATGCTAGCATCCCTATGATATTATAGTATAATGTTGTCACTATACTGCCATATAAACAGCTATAAAATAAAAACTAGAATAAACACAGACATGGGAAGTTTTATTTGGAGTTTGTAATGGACATATAGGCATTTATTTGATCCATTTTAGAGTGGCTTCTTTAGTAAAACTGAACAAAACTGTTCTTGTAGTAGTAGTCAAAGACTAGGGTTGAGCCGGATAAAACATTTTTGATGAGTACGAGCATGATACGAGTAAAACTTGTCAATATCCATGCTCGTCCTGAAGGAAAGTCCTCATTGGGTAACTGACTGTCTTCACAATCTGTGATTAGCTAGTCACACAGAGCTCCCGCCCCTCCCTACACAGACACTCTTGCTCACACACAGACAGTGACTAATCTCTCTGTGCTTGGCTTGACTCTAGCTCACGTTGCTCTCTTCAGTAGTCCTTAGGTTTGTATGATATTTAAAGTTACTACAAACCGGATTCCAAAAAAGTTGGGACACTAAACAAATTGTGAATAAAAACTGAATGCAATGATGTGGAGGTGCCAACATCTAATAT
>BRDA01023648.1:1302-8802 GCA_036984385.1 Crenuchus spilurus
TTTGTCACAATTTGTTTGGTCTTATACAAATATAAAATGTAAGAAGTTTCATCCGTGGAGAACGAATCTACGGTCGCATCTAAGCAAGAGGTGCCTACTTTGAAGAATGTAAAATATAAACATATTCTGGTTTGTTTAACACTGTTTTGTTTACTAAATAATTACAGATTTATTTATTCATAGTTTGGATGACTTTAGTATTACAATGCAGAACATTTGTAAGTAATGAAAAACCACTGAATATTCAGGTGTCCAAACTTTTGACTGGCACTGAATTTAAGCTTTTATTCTTTTACTGTTTTCCAGTAAATGTGCAGAATCTCACACTATTTGAATTTCATTTGGAGTTTGAGTAAATTACTATTCAAACCGTATCAACATCAACAAAATGTTGAATTATAAAATGCATGAATATAAAATACGACTGTTTACATTTTTAAATTATGAACAGAAATGATTTTTTTTACAACATTCTCATTTGACTACACTCTCATACTAGTGTGATGTAGAAAGGCTGAATTTTATTAAACGTGATCAAATGAGGAGCCGTAAATATATTAACATTAAAAACACTTTATTTGTAACACTTTAAACACACCTGTGAAAACAGGTGCAACATAGACAATAGAAATATAGCCTACAGCTCTTTAAAATTCATTGACATAGCTTCTGTTAAGTAAAACATAGCTAGACATCAACAACATACAGTAATATACACAGTGCACATGACTGTTACTGGCAGAAGAATGAAAGTTCATAGTTAAATCAAGTGGAATAGTCACCACTTACATTTTCAAACAACTAGTGCACAACTAGCATCTTATCCTTGTGTCAGACGTTTGTCCTGCGAATACCAACAAAGATAAAGCCACAGTGCAAAGAGCGTATCAGAACATTATTACATTTGATCCAGATTCCTTTGTTTTAAGTCTATAACAACCAGACTAGTCAGGTTTTCTGTCCTTCCTCAGTTTTGTGCCTATATGTAGCTCCCATCCATCATCTCATACCAGCTTTCTGAACATTAATTCACCATATCAATGGACATAAAATGAAGTACAACAAAGATCCAGACGTCAGCTGTCTGTAGAAGCACACTGTAGTGATATCAGTAGAGCTAAGCTTGGACATGGGGCTCTGGGACTAACAGCCTCGTCCCAGTAAGTTTATTTAAACATTTAATACAATTCTTAGTCGAAAAGAACAGCCAGTGTTCATCTCTTAACCATCCTCTTCATCACTGTCTCTCATGCTGATGCCCTGCAGTCCATCTCCAGCCGACACGGCTGCCGTGGCCTCCTCTATGGTCAGCCGGTTGTAGGTGGTCTCGTAGTTTTTGTTGTTTAAGGTGCTGTCCAGCACGCCCTGCAGCCTGAAGTCACGGTACGACTTCTGCAAAAGAGAGCAAACAGAACGAGACTTAACTGCAACCTGGTTGTGGTCAGAGTCTAAAATGGAAAACCACATTTTGTGGTGGTCACCTTGACTATCTTGATGAGGGTTTTGAGCTGATACACATGTAGCTGCAGGTCCAGTCTGTCAGTCAGCCACACACACACTGCCTTCATGGAGGTGTTGTACCATTGCTGTGAAGGTAAGAATGAGAGTCAGAAACCTTGTCCAATGAGAGCATAAAGATGGCAGAAAAGATCAAATTCTCGGTCCCGCTCTTCCTGTGATCCAGTAAAAAGAACTTCAGTAAGCAAAGCAGAGGCTCACTTTTCTTTGTCAGGTCACTATTCACAGTAAAATTATGCAGTGAGGTAAGGCACTGACACTATGAACAGAGGATTGCGAGTTCGAATCACGGAGATGCTGCTTGCCATCACACACACACACACACACACACACACACACACACACACACACACACACACACACACACACACACACACACACACACACACACACACACACAAATGTAAAAAATAATAGTGGAAAATCCTGTAATTATTAAAGCTGTTTTTGCTTAAACTCCATCATTACTGACTAAACTACATCATGTACAGTGCAAAAGTTTCTACTGTAAAAAAAACTAGAACACACAACTAAACAAACAAACAAAACTAATGTGTTGTTTTCAGTAAAGTTATTGATATGTTGATCAAAGTGCTCAGGTTTGGTCGCAGCAGCAGCAGCACCTGCTTTGATTGAATAAAATACTGATTAGCTCAAGCAGCTACTTAACTTCAATAGTGGCAATACAATTATTAACAATACTTTATTAATAATTACTAATTACTATTAGTAATATACTTTTAGACCTTATTTACACAAAATTATACCTAATTTTTGAGTAAAAATAAGCAGTTATCACAGGTCAATTTAATCCAAAAAACTGCAGAAAGGTTACCTACTAACATTTCAACATAATCATCTTATACAAAGCTTCCAAACACAGACACAGATTCAAACGCCCAACGTGTTAACAACTTACAGTGGCAGGTGAACACAGACTAATGGCCAACTGTTTACAACCAGATGGAGTGACAGCAGGGACAGCCTATCACAGCTTAGCAAGAAACGTTAGAGCAGGGGTGTCAAACTCCAGTCCTGGAGGGTCAGATTCCTGCAGAGGTTTGTGATCTTCCTGATCAAACACACCTGATTCAGTTCAGCAGGTAATGAGCAGGTTTAATTCTAGTGTCAGAGCAGAGAAATCACCAAACTCTGCAGGAATCCGGCCCTCCAGGACCGGAGTTTGACACCCCTGCATTAGAGCCAATCGATGCACTTGTGGGCTGCCTAAAGGGAAACAGGCTTCAGCTTGATTGGTTGTTTTCCGCTTGGTCCTAGTGCTCGACCAGTCTCTATTTAATATAGCGTAACACTGTTTTTGGACGGTAAAAACTGCAGAAGACCAAAATGGAATTTTGAAAAAGTGACCGCCCAATTATGTCAGTGACTACAAAACATTAAAACCATCTATCATCCCATTTGTCATTTATCAACCCAGTGTCTCAGGGCTCCCAGCGCTACATGTTCCTCCACATTCCTTCTGACCAAATACCAAATATTTCTGTATCACACTAGTCCTGTCATTTGGACCAGGTGCAAACATCTGTTACCATCAGACATCAATTTTTGGGTCCCCAATACCTTGTGGCTGGTCAGGTGCTGGTTCTTCTATGGACCACTGTCAGTAGGTTCTCACCACTCACTGTCTTGGCGTTTTGGTGCCAGTTGTCTGGCCGTCATGCACTGTCAGAATCACTCAGATTAATGCTTGACCATAGCCAAATGTTTAATGCTGCTTTAAGAACCTGTAATGCTTAGTGGTGATATTGGTCAGGTGGT
This sequence comes from Crenuchus spilurus, assembly GCA_036984385.1. Lineage (NCBI taxonomy): Eukaryota > Metazoa > Chordata > Actinopteri > Characiformes > Crenuchidae > Crenuchus > Crenuchus spilurus. Next base: position 4,600 of record BRDA01023648.1, read on the forward strand.
TTTAATGTTTTGGCTCTTCAATGTAATGTTTTATACATCTTTCCCTACACAGAATATAAACAAAGCAGCACAACATACACTAATAGCCTATTCATTCATTAAGTCTAAGTACATCATGCATTTTGATTTTCTGCTTATTTACTCAAAACCAGACTCATCCTGCTCACGGTCATGACAGTGGATGGTGAAGTCGACATGTTTCTCCTCTGAAGCTACGGCTTCGTCTTTTCAAACTACTCACCACACAGCACACCTCAGTGACCTCACCGTGGACCGCTACGCATCTAACCATGATGGGTTGGTGTGATGCAGAGGGTCAGGGGTGAGAGAACCCCTGCTGCACTCTCCTCCCAATGAGAAAAGCCAATTATACAGCCGAGGCTCAAACCTACCGCCGCTTTTCACAGGTGCATGCTCAGGGCCTTAATAAAGATATTAAACTGGCAGCACCTACACCTGCCCTGCATAACAAGGTCACTGCATTGGACTTTCACTATGAGGAACAACATTATTACTGCCACAGCTACTCAACAATTAAAGTGGCTCTTAATGTTTTAAAGGGTTTAAGTGCTTCATTGAACATTCAGTTAAGTTGCAAAGTTCATAATGTTTGTTTATTTGGCTGCGTGCCACTGTAGGCCATGACACCTCTAAATACTCTCACTACAGCATTTAATGTTTGAAAGCCTTGTATATGTACAGGCTGTGAATGCCACAGAGTTTCAGTCAAAGGCAATCTTATTCACACACCTCTGAAACAAGCTTTAGGTTAATCCATCTGTTTATGTTCACTCAGTTGAGGTTTAGACAATTCTTATTTCAATGCACATGACTTCAGGGATTTAAGAATCTGCCTGGCATGTCCTCGGGAACCTCATTTTGACTCTGCACGAGCATGAGACTGTTATCCATCTATCCATTATCACACCGCTACCCCCTCACTGGGTGCAGGGCAGCGCATTACACTATTCAACTAAGCCCAGGACAGGGCGGCATGAGACTGTTAAAGTGTTGCAAATTGTATTTTGGTGCAAACGCACAGCTAAAGCACAGTGCCAACGTTTGCCAAAATCTCTTCACACCAGAGATGTCAGACTCTGGAATCCTGGATGGCTGGAGTCCAGCACAGTTGAATGATGTCTCTGCTCTGACACTACAGTTAAACCTGCTCATTACCTGCTGAGCTGAATCAGGTGTGTTTGAACAGGAAGACCAACAAACTGTGCAGGAATCCGGCCCTCCAGAATTGGAGTTTGACACCCCTGCTTTATACTAAATGACACTAGCACTGGAGGAACAGGTCATCTTCACAAGCAACTCGTAACTACGCTGGACACCTTGAGATCTTACCTACTCATTCACTGGTTTACATACTTAATGTAATACTACTAAACAACATTCTGTCCAATATTTCAATCCCTTCATTTAACAGAATGTTGACTGCTCTGTTGGATGGCTTTTTTTATCTGTCACAAATGTGACCCCGCCAGGGAAAACCAGGCCAAAGTCACTGGGCAACTTATTAAGGTATCGTGTCAATATCGTGTCACTCACATTAGCGACAAAACTTAGCCACTCTGTATTATTGCTGTAAATGAAAGATAATAGTCTCAGATATCTATTGTAGTACATATTTTGATCAAAAACAAACTTCACAAAATTCACAAAAAGTTGTTTTGAAAAATGTTAAAAAAAAAAAAAAAAAAAAAAAAAAGAATGACTTTGACCTGGTTTTCTCTGGCGGGGTCACAAATGCTGACTAGTGGTACAATACTGGTACTGATACCATTCTCGTTTACTCATTAACAACCAACTGCCTAACATTAGTGAATGTTGCTATGCACACAGAAACCAAAACGTCTGTGATCTGTAACCATTTCGCAACTAGTGATAGAAATCCAAACAAAGTAAACTGCAACTCAGTAAAAATATCAAGAGGAGGTACTTCTGCATCTTCATACAAGTCACCTGGTAAAACATCTTGAAATCAAACACAAAACTCCTGAGACATGCAACCAACACTGCAGCCAATGCTAACTAGTCTGCACTGGAAATCCCAGCCATTATCATTTAACAGAAACCATCAAAGACACATTAAGGGATCGCTGACATTAAGGCTTTCAGCTTTACTACAGACATTTGGGGCAGCAACATCGATCCAGCATCTCTTATTAGTTGAACTCCACTGTGGACAGATGTAGTTGTACAGTAGAAGTAAAATATTGGAAAACGACTACAGTACCCGTCAAATGTTTGGACACCTTCTTGGACATTCAGCATTTTTTCATAATTTAAAAATGTTCTGCATTGTAGATTATTACTAAAGTCACCCAAACTATAAATAAAACACATCTGTAATTATTTAGTAAAATAACAAGTGTTAAACAAACCAGAATATGTTTATATTTTACATTCTTCAAAGTAGGCACCTCTGGCTTAAATGCAGCTTTCTTGGCATTTTCTCAGTCAGCTTTATGAGGTAGTCACCTGGAATGGCTTTCAGTTAACAGCTGTGTCTTGCATTTATTGCCTCTTAATGTGATTGACACATCATTTGTGTCTATTTTAAAGAATCCAAAATCTAAAACATATTTTGACACTTTTAACAGATCTAACACTAACCCTTAAGTTTACTACGATTCCTTTTTTGATGGGTACTGTACACGTTAACATGTGTGATACATGTTTATGTAATGAAATCTAATATAAAGAGTAAATGCTTAAATAAAATACAGTTTATTCACTGTTCCATGTTGGTATTACGCTGGTTTCTGTTCAATGAGTTGAACCAGAGAGACAAATTAACTGTTAGATTACAATATTTTACAATAATAACTAAACTATAATGCTCCTGATTTGTTTTACATTATAATATGTATCAGTATCAGCAAGACAAAATACTTCTACTCATACTTGGTTGGAAAAAATGGCATGGAAGCATCCCTAATACTGACATTGTGGACATCTAGTTCTTAGTGAAGGCAAATACTTCTTCAGAACAATGAGACAATGAAATGTTTGTAATCTGAAATTCATCCTGAAAAGGTTCTTCAGACTGATGGATTATATATTGCACAGATGTTTGTTTAGAAGCTTTTGCACAATGGTTCTATATATCATTAGAATGGGTTCTACTATAGTCACAAGCTGGACAAAGCACAAGCATTTTTGGTGCTATATAGAACCATTTTCAACACACTGTCCATCAATACATGAACCGTTCTATACATGGTCAATTGCACCCTACAGACACTGTTAGGTTGACTATTCACTTAAATATCTTTGTTTTCAGGTCTAGGCCAGCATAACTGATTCTGAACACTGCTAGTGCTCATCTCTGAAGCAATCAGCAATACCTCCTCCTACCCTTAATTGAATGCAGACCAAATAGAAAGCAGAGGTTGTCCTTAATTGAGGCTCTTAAACAGGAGACAGAAACAGATGGACGGTGTGATGAGCCACTAATTTCTGCAGGTGAAGGGTAGCGAGCTGCATTTCTGCGTAGCACTAACAGTCAGGCACGAACACATTACAGAGAACACTTCCTTCCTGTGTGGAGGTAATCACACACTTAAGTGTCCTCTTGTCTTCATCATTAAGGAGGCAGTGAAGGGCATGCGTGGCACCTGTGGACAGGCTGAGGGTTGCGGCCTCTCGCCATGTGAACCTCATCACACTCTTAATCACACTGATTTACTGCTGCTGCAAGGGCATGTGCTGTCCGTTTCCCTCAAATATGTCTTATGTGAAAGTCATATAAATCCACTTTCTCAGAACATGTGATGTCTCTAATGTACACCAGCACCAACCCCACCTTACAACGAGGAACAAAACAAAAGCAGATAAGAATAAAAGCATGCTGGAGCGATTTGGAACCGCAGTCAGTGTGATGGGGAAACATCTGCGGTGACACAGCCAGACCCCCACTCTCAGCTCCCTCTCGGCGTGCATGACTGGGTGTGTGTGAGGCGCATTAGGAAGCGTGGGGAGTGTGTGTGAGACGCATTAAGCATTCTGACTGCCTGTCTCCTCGCTGCCGCTCTCGCCGACCCTGCTGCAGCTCCACCAAATAAAGAGAAAAGCCCCAAACACAGCATCTCTCCAATCTGGCCCTGTGCACAAAGTTTCCAAACACAATCTAGACACACGCTGCTGAAACGAGCTACCTTGTGTTTTCTCTCAGCTGTCAATATAAACAAGACT
>BRDA01023648.1:11302-20915 GCA_036984385.1 Crenuchus spilurus
GGCAGAAAAAAAACCTGCGACTATGACACTTCTCGAGTCTATGAAAGCGGTATGCCACAAAACGGCAGCCATCTTTGCATGCAAGGACACATTTTACCAATGCCTCTAGCACTTACGTAGGTGCTTATTGGTGTGCAGCAACATTCAATCAGCTTAAGAGAATGAAGTCCATTCAAGGCCCTGGGCAGGTATTCTAAGACGGGAATCTGAAGTCATGCTTACATACCATAGAGAATTCCTGCCTGTACTAATGCACCTTGAAAAGAAAAAGCCATCTAAATCACTCTAAAATCTGGAAGCGGCTGGGTTTAAAACAATAGCAGGCAGAAATGCCCCTGCAACACTTACGCAGCGTGAAAGCAATGCTCTCAGTTTACCTGAGTGACAGAGGAAAAAACATTTCTATTGAGAGAGAAGGAAGAGGCTTTAATACTACTGTAATTGCTTTGACACCTTTCACACCCATTTCTCAGGGGCTGAGAGCCTCGGGGGAACCGGCAGGCTCTTTAGCACGCTATGCTCCTTCCTGATCCTCCTTCAACACCCTGAGAGACACAGGAACGCAAGCAAAGTGGAAATTCCCTCCCGGATACTTAGGAGAAAGAGGAATGACGAGACACCGGATATCATAAGACACGCCTCTTCTCGGGTAACTGATGGCTCAGGCGTGAGACACATTAAATGACAGAATATTTTGCACAAGTGGTTTAAAATACATCAGACATGTTATTCACTTCCAACTCAACTCAGTAATCTGTGTTTACACTGAGAGCTTGTCATTAGATTATGTATTGGATAATGGCTCCTTTAAACCCAAATTACTCTGTCTAGTCACATTTTCAAGCCTAATAGTACAAATAACTTTTTTCGTATTTGAACAGTGAAAATCAAAACACTATCACTGTATAAAGAAAAGGAAGTAACTTTACAGGAAAAAAAAGCTTCTGTACTTTCAATGTAAGTTAATGTAAACAGATTTTATTCAGTCATTTTAGTACATTTCTTAACCTGAGTCTCTTCACAATGTTTGGTAGCCCGCGCCCACCCATTGGTTGACTCCTATCCCATTCGTTGATTCCCTATCACTTGTAATGTCTCTGACTCTAGGAGGGTGCAGACTAACACAGGCCTCCTCTGACGCATTTGAAGTCAAGCTCAGCCTCTTTTCTAACTGCAGCCAATACATTGCTGCCGGGCAGCCAATGCATTCAGAGGAAAGCACAGCATCCCCAGTTCTGATGGATCGCTTGTCAGACGTCTGAGTCAGCTGACATTACTTAATGCTGTAGAGAGAGTGCCATCTTGCTAGCCCAGAGAAAGCATGGCCGATTTTGCTCTCTCGGGTCCTGGCTGCCGATGGCAAGAAGCATGATCCTCGTGATCCTCAGATCATAGTGCCACTCGGGGTCCCTTTTAGTACATTTCTATTAGTCCAATCATAATGACATTTTTAGATAATGTAAAGGGAATCTTCTGAGCTCACATTATGTGGCAGCAAACAACAACAAGAACTATTATTATTATTATTATTATTATTATTAGCTTTGTAAAGTCAAATTTGACTCTTGGTGACCATGTGGATAGTGTTTTCAATTTTTGAGATATTTCTTTTCTTTCAACAGTGACAACACAGCACAAATGAAGCTTCAACAAAAACTCAATGTAACACTTTAGACACAAGCAGTTTACTCCAACTGTCTCAAAGCAATCATGCAAGTCATTCAATCATATTCGTTTTTTATTTTCATTGACGATTAGTTTAACTGTAGTTAATTCTAATCTGGATGTCTGAGGCCCGCATTAGTTCTGTTGCCAGACAAAAGGGCGGGTTGTGCGCAGTCCTAAGTAGCTACATGCCCTTTAAACACTGAAACATGTAGTTTGTTGTTGAAAATGGATGCTGCTTTCTCACATGATTGATAACAGAGAGGTCAATAGGCTAACAAGGGTGCTTAGAAGTAAACCATTTTCTCATCGCTGTCAACTGAGCTCTGTCGTTTAAGATTACATGTCATTATTCTACTGTTGGTTCCAATTTCTTTTGGTTTTACACATGGTCATCCACTTCCATCACTGGTCGAGCTATAGACAGCGTGCTTGTTGAGCCAAAGCTTATTTGACATCAGAAATAAAGCTGCTCAGGCAGTCAGTCAGAACTGCTTCTCACAGGAGTTTGGTGACTGTGCCAGTATCGGTATCAACCCACAGTTAGATTCGGCTAGCCAAGCAAGGGTAAGCGAAGAAAAATTATATGTCTATTTGATTTGAATCTCAGTCTTGTTGGTTTTAATCCTTATCAAGTTGTTGTACACAGTTATATACAATGTTAAGATGTGGGATTTTTATAAATAAGGATTTCTTTGTGTTTGCGATCACAGTTAAGACACCTGTTTAGGACGGAGTACTTTCTTTATCCTTAAGTATAGCTCTGTTTTTGTGTGGTTTCAAACACACACAGACACACACACACACACACGTGGCGTGTTCCTTTACAGCGCCTGTCAATACAATGAAAAAGGACCAAGAACGGAGGAAATCTGTCATGACAGTGTTTGTGCGTAACGAGTTAATCACCAGCATATCTGAGTCTCTGCTGTCACCTCGGGCGTCCCTGAGCCCCATAGCGGAGCTGCACCAGGAGGCCCTTTCACCTGTTCCCTCCCTCTGTCTTTCTGACAGGCTGAGAAAGTGATGTGACACAAATACACGCTCATGCGATCACACGTACATACAAACCGTCGGCCCATTGGCCATGTCTGACACAAAATGGCACAGCAGTGTTTGAGGCCACAGCAGCCAGAACAATGTAAGAGCAGCCTGGGACAGGGAGTGTGTGACTGTATGAATGGAGAGGTGTGGGACAGAGGGATTAAGGCCAGGTTAATGACTGGTTAAGCTGAGGAGATAAGCGCTGGGGATGGGAAACAGACGAGAAAAGAAAGGAGAGACAAATAGGCCGTAATTACACAGAGAGAGGCTGCTTTGGCTTACTGCCACTGCCCCATTCACTGCCCAGGTGCAGGTGTATAAATGCGTGTGAGAGAGTGTGTACATGTGTGTGAGAGAGAGAGACAGAGAGAGAGAGGGATTGAATATGTGTGAGAAAGAATGGAAGAGATGAAGAAGTACGTGTGAAGTGTTTTGTATGGCATGTATGTGAATCTGCAAGCAAGTTTGGGGTAAATAGTTTCGAGGTGGAGTGCTAATGCCTATGTGTTAGCGTTAGCGTCAAATCAAAGCATGTGTTCTGGAGGGTGTGAATGTGTGACTCAATGTGTTTAACGCAGCTACCCCAGCGTGGCTCATCTTGCCAAAATACCCCCGGCTCTTGAATGGCACCCTTCACAAAAGGAGCAGGACAGCTTAACCTTTCGTGACAAGGCCCCAGAAAATGTTCAGTGCCAAAGGCCACGGCGCAGCCTGGCTCGCCCGCCCTCTCGCACCCCCAGCACGCCTATCAAACAGGCTTACAAGGTGCTGTGTTTCCTGCAGACAAAAGCGCAAGGTGGAGGTTACAGTCAGATTTAACGGAAAGGAGGGCTGCTTGTCTGCTGCACACCTCAGAGAACTGATACCAACAGCATGTTAGTCAGGCATGGGGGCGTAGTGAAGAGTGGGGTAGAACAACAACAACAAAATACCCAGCCCTACTACTTGTGCTTATGTAGAAATGTACACAGTTATGGAGGTTTTCTAAGGCCAGAGCATCCAGCAAACATGCAACAAACATCAATTCTAAGCTGACTTCAGAACGTCCAGAACGTTTAAAATGAACCAGAGCGAACAGAGACAGTGATGTTAAACACATTTGTTATGGTTACAAACCAGATCTCTGTTTAGTTTTCAGAATTAAAGCCTTCTAGATGCCTTTCGCCTTGACACCTCTCTGAACAGTCCTTAACGATTCTTTTCTTGCTGCTTGTTGTGACCGCCCACCGTCAACAACTTGCCGGATCGTGAAACCGATTCGAAGCCAATTGGGTTACTAATTAGCCTTGCTTAGCCAGCTCTCAGAGGCACCCTGGCACTACAATAGCTGATTGCAAAATGCTTATTCCACACCAATATTTAGTGCTGCCATTTGATGAATAAATAGAAGATATTTCTCATGATGGCAAGTGATATTGAAACAGCATTTATGACTTGCTTGTTGGTTTTGTTGCTGAGTAGAGGGCATGCCAAAAGGCTGGGCTCAAACACTCGGTAAAGTTGGATCTCACAGTCTACATGATATTAAAAACTGGCATGCACACAAATGAGCTGCATGCGCTAATAAAATACTCCATACATAATCACATGGCAGGCACAGAGGCATGCACACAATAAGCACCAACAGTTCTAAACTCAGCAACACTTACTGGAACGTCCACATACTTGGCTGCTGCTTTTACCTTTAAGAGAAGGTACACAAACGGTTTGTTTTCCAGACTTTAGAGCAATATTTCAGCTTTTACCGTTAAATGAAAGAAAAAACACTTACAGTGAAAGAAAGGATGGAAGAGAAGAAGGTTCCTTCATCATATCGTGACAGTTTGGACAGCACACCATCCAGAACAGCAGAAAACTGTGAGACAAGGGGGAAAACCTGCATGAGCGTCATTGTGACCGCAAAGATGAGATGGTGCATCATAAAGTCATTAGAAGCTCACGAGAATGTGATAAATAAGCTGATGGAGTACGGGCATCTCTCAGTGGGAGGTTTCAGCAAAAAAGTACGGAGCAAATGTAGCCTTTATGAGCATATATGGTATATTCATTCAGTATAAATGAAAGCTCTCTGAGGAGCATTTGAAGGCCAGTGGAGCAGTTAAAAAAAGCCAAAACAGACTGTGGTGAAAATGTTCGTGTCAGATTTAAGGAAGCAAACAGAAGATTACCTTAAAAACCAGGCAGGAGATCATTTCTTTAAAGGCCTCATCTATGAGTACATCAATTTTAGAATGATACTGTTGCTGTGCCAAAAATGAGAAGATAAAAAACATAATATAATAGGTTACAACACAAACACAAACATCTTTCCAACTGTGGTGAAACAAGGACAATCCCCCCCCCCAAGACTCATGCATATCTATACAAATGAAGAAACAGCATTTCACATGAACCAAGTATTCCAAACTCAAATGAATCCTGCATCACGGCAAATGGACAACCCGTTCCAACAACAGCAAAGCCACATAAACATATATTGTGGAGGAGAAAAATCTTCCCATGTAACAGGGCTGAGTTAAGCAGCTAATAGGGCCATTATGCTCGTGAATGGAATTCCTTTTCTCGTTCAGGGCAAAGGAATTTGAAGGATACTTTTTATGCAGGCCACAATTAGGGTAGCCTTGTGTTTTTCTAAAGGACCCATCCAGCTGCAGCGAGCAAAGACTCACACAGGATTCAATTAATCTGCCATTTCATGTCTGATAAGTCTTATTCACGTATTTTTTTGTGTCAAAAAACGATGCTGAAAAAAGGCGAGAGGAGAAAGATGGAGAACGAGTCAGAAGGAGAGAACGAGAGAAAGAGAGAGAGATAGAAAGTGAAGTGAGAGTGAGTGTGTGTGTGTGTGTGTGTGTGAAAGAGAGTCTCCATTCGGCTTCTCTGAATAGATGCCTTTGCTGCATGCAAGGCAAGCAGGAGTTCATCTCTGCCAACAATGGCCTTTCACAGCACATCTAAAGAACACCCAAATTAAAAATTTCAATCAACAAAGAGCGCAGATCGGTGACAAATTGAGGGTGCTGAGAGGTCACCGTTGGCAGCCCTAATTTTCCTTTCACCATTTTTCACTACACGAAATGGCCTTTTTTTCCATAAACGGAATTATGGGCGAATCTTAAGGACTTTTTACCTCAATTAACACTTCCATGTTTGCTTTTTATACAAGAGTGGGGGCCAAATTGTGAGGGCTCTTTTTGCATTAGAGGAGATTAAATTGTGAGGTCTTCACTGTGTGTGTGTGTGTGTGAAAACCAAAAGAACAATAATTTCTTTTGAAAACATTTATCTGGGAGCGATCCAGTAAGAGGCACTTCAGGGAGAAAGCAGTTTCTAAAGAGTAACCTTGTGTTCTGAAATGTGGCAACCCCCTGTCACGCACAAACTTCAATGGAAGCAAAAACAGGCCAACATATACTCTAGTAAAATTATCTTTTTGCATATTACAAACACAGACGTGTACATGAGCCACCACAAAATTCTCATCTTTTATTCACAGATTCAATTGAATGTTGAGTACTCAGGACATTCAAACGACAAAGGGAGGCGATTCTACTAGATTATAGGACACACTGTCTGAAGTCTTCCCACCATCTTTTTACATCATTGAAAAGTTTAAAGCTCATTTTTGTCTGCATGAGAACCAAACAATAATGAAGATGATCATTCCTGACAGAGAATGAAAAGACTGAGAGAGAAAGTAAGTTAGAAAAAGAAGAAAAATGAAATCACTTCTCAGAAGAATTTTTTTGTGACTTCTCATTATTGTGTTTCAGAGGTTTGAACAGCATTAAAAGAAAATTGTAGTTGTGGAGGTAATGGCTCAAATACTAGACATGATCATTACAAAAAGATAAATACACTGACTTTAAGACCTTAAAAAACTTTTTTTTTTTCAAAACACGTGTTTCAGAAGGACACCACCAGGTGCAGATGTATTGCAAACAACTGAGTTGGTTCACAGACTGAATCTTTTAAGGAAAAATGGTAAACTCACCCACTGTTTATCAATCTTGAGTTTATGTGATGATGGGCAGGACACATGAGACATGATTAAGAAAAAAATATAGAAAAAAGAAAAGTCAAAATAGGCTTAATATGGAATAATGAAGAAAACATTACATACGGAAGGTATGGTACCAAAGTATATGAAAACAACAAGAATCAGTTAAATGACTCAAATCAAAATTAAAATGAACATAAAAACTGCACTAATAGGAGTCTCTGAAGTACAAAGGCTGGTTGATATAAAGAGTTATTTAACTTGATGCAGTACTGGTGGGTCAGACTCTCCAGAAACATTGGAGAGCTCACTGGGTTTGAGTTAAAACATTCATTTGTGAGACTCATCCAAAGACAGGACAAGGGAAAGTAATACATAAATACATAAAGCAGCAAAAGGGGCTAACGGTAGGTTATGTATGGCATCGAAGTTCAAAAACCACAACAAAGCAGCATATTTCAAACATGTAAAAGTTAAGGTAAGTAATCCTTTGTAATTACCTGGATGTCTGCATTTATTACTAATAAAATGTGGTCTGATACTGAAACCTTAGTCATGATTATAGACAAATACAATCTAACTACAGGTACTCTGTTCACATCTTTTATTGAACACTTAAAACAAACAAACAAACACCAACAGCTCATTGATCTAGAAGTATGATTCTTACGTTGGGTGCGAGATGTCCTGGGATGAAATCCCAGACGAGCCCCTTCTTTGGGGGCAGCCGTGGCCTGAAGTTTAGAGATCTGGTCTCGTAAGGTTACTGGTTCGATCCTCAAACAGGTCATGAATGAAATGGCCTTTGAGCAAAGCACCTAACACGCAAATGCTCCCTGGGCACCATGGAGAGGGCTGCTGACTGCTTCGGACACACATTCTCAGAGCCTAGTCTTTGATGTGGTGCAGCAAGCCTTCTGTCCAAGCAAAATTTCTCCACTAGGAGACAAAGAAACTTTGAACTTCCATTGTGCACAATCACATTGGCAAAAGTTGAATCTAATTCCAAGTCTAAACTGTGCATGTTAAGGAGTTTCAGTTCAGAAAAAAAAATTGACAGTGTGGGTTTCACATGTGCTTTGTCCATTAAAAATAGGCATACAAAGCCTTTACTCATAAGTCTGTTCTCAAGAATGACTGGTTAGTATGAACCATGCCTCAATGAAAACAACTTTCAAAAGCTGTGCCATAGATATGAATGAAGCTGGAAAAGGATAAAATGCTTAGCCAAAGATCTGTTATAGCTCAGTCCATGATTACATAAATTGTCTACAGTTTCAGGTAATGCAGAACTGTTTTGCTCTCCAGGAAAAGACCAAGAGAAGACTCAAACTGCAAAAACATCCATTGTGACCAAACCACCTGGATGTCTCACAATACTTCAGAAAAAATGTTCTATGGATAGATGAGACCAAAGTGACACATTTTATCACAAATAGGGATGCACCGATACCGATACCAGCATCGGGTATCTGTCCGATACCACATGCGTGTACTTGTACTCGTATTCATAAAAGTGCTCCGATAATACAGGATCCGATACCAGCGTGATGGGAGCTTCGTTTCCTTCTAACAGACAGTATTAGTTTGCGCCACAAAATAAATAAATAAATAAAATTAAAAAATAAAAGAAAAAAGAAGATGACTACGTACGGCAGCCGAGCTGAACAAGCCACTTCACGGCAGCATGACTTTAACCAGCCCGGTAGTAGAGAAGGAGCAGCTATGTCCGTGGTGTGGAGGTATTTCCAAGTGAATGAAAGAGACGAAAACTAAATAAAAACTAATATTTTAAAACGAAAACTATGACTAAAAGTATTAGACTTTTAGTCGACGAATAAAAACGAAACGAAAATGTCACAGAATGACTAAAATAATGTTTTTGTCCAGTAATCCGCTTTTTAAAGTAAACCTGCCGCACGTCTGACTTCCTCAAAGCACGCTAAGCTCCACAGTCAGTCAGTCAGTCAGTCAACAACACAACGAGCTGACGTCACTGCTGCAGCTTCGACGGAAGAGAAGAAGCGATTTATGGAGTAATTTCACTTTCACTGCCACACAAAACAAAACAAAGCAAAGTTTGTGGATGTAAAATAACTGGGAAAAGCACTACTAACCTCAAGAGGTCCTCAGTTCTCACCACCACGAGCTTTACAAAAAGGTAAGCTAACGTAATGTAGCTAGCTAGTTCGCTAATGGTGATGATTATGTATACCTATTTTCCGGACTATAAGTCGCTCCTGAGTATAAGTCGCACCAGCCATTTATTTCATAATGTCTAACACCAAGCACAGACATGTCATTTGGAAAAGTAATTTAAGATAAAAATAGAATAAAGGCACCAACAGACTGAATAATTGAACACTGACACAACTGAGAACGTGCCTGGTATGTTAACATAATTATATTATTATTATTATTATTATTATTATTTAACTATTACAATAACAGTCTATATTTTGTTTTGGTTCTACAAAACATTGATCCTTTTTACAGTTGCATCACTGCAGCATTAGTTGAAGCGCAAAAATAAACTCATTTTGAATATTATTAGAAATAATCATGCCATGCTACCATAACACTTCATGGTGTGCAAATATGCCAGGATATAATGTAGATTTTCATACCATTGACATATTTTTCTTTATTATTCTTTATTCTGCGCTGAGTCATGCTGCCGGCTGCTGGCTTCAGCACTGGCTGCCCTCAGCGCTGGCTGCCGACTGAATAAGCTGTGTTTAAATGACATCCCTGTAGTGACTGGCTGTGAAGACAACTTTCATCTTAAGTGGTTAAGTTGTTGTTTTTCCGTTTATTTCTTTGTTTATTGGTTATTTCTTTTCTTGGTTTCATCGCCCAGAAGCCATTAATGTACTTTGCGATATTTGCGGTTTTTTGGTAATA
>BRDA01023650.1:0-11124 GCA_036984385.1 Crenuchus spilurus
ACTATTAATCACTAGAATAGGAGATATTAGTGCATAAACAACCTCAATAAACACTATTAATCACTAGAATAGGAGATATTAGTCCATAAACAACCACAATACACACTATTAATCACTAGAATAGGAGATACTAGTCCATAAACAACCACAATACACACTATTAATCACTAGAATAGGAGATACTAGTCCATAAACAACCTCAATAAACACCAATCATTAGAAAACTAGATATTATTCCACAAACAACCTGAACAAATTCGATTAAACAATAGAATAGGCCATATTACACCAAAACTGAGCTAAAAGGTTAATGTAAGTTATTCACCATATAAAACTGAGTGCGTGGAGCAGCAGAATGTGTGGAGTTTATCATCTCCAAATGGCTAGAAAAGAGAATTTTCATCTTAAATAGAAGTGTTATGTTATGAAAAATGTCCAATATAGCAAGTGATCTCAAACTTTTAAATGGTATTGTATATTTTTCTATGCCCATATAATTAAAGACAGAAATTCATCTTTTGTCATGCACAATATGTGCCATCCTCCACTCCATATGTCACTGGTAAGTTTCTCATCACGTGACAGACACTGATCATGCCATTATCACTGCTGCGGTCAACATAATATTGTGGTCACTGGCCACTTTATGCCGTCCATCCATCTTCTATTACAGAAGATTATAGTTACTGAGTGAAGCTCATGTGTTGTTACACAAATCTCACCACCAGCTACCACGTTCATCACTGGTGAGTTTCAGCAACTTCTGCTGACTGGATATTACTGCTCTGCTTAGTTGACATGAAACGGAGAGCTCTGTCACTGCTGGGTGAACAGTATTCAGTAAGGTCTGAGGTCTGAAAATGACCACAGCTAGTGCATAGCAACAAATGGGCCATGGCCTGTACATGGATGGAGTTGTGAGCCAATGAGTACACTATCTGTACAAAAGTTTGTGGACACTCCTTCTAACGAATGCATTCAGCCACTTTATGTTTCACACAGATGTACAAATGCAAAGCTTGTCTAGTCCCTGTAGAGAAGTACTGCCAATAAAATAGGACTAAACATTATACTGTTGGCACCATGTCTAATGCCAGTTGTGGGCTACATGGGTATAAAGCCCCCCATCATTGAGCTGTGCTCCATCTAGTACTTCTGTGGTGAGGTGGGGGTGAGGTGGGGTGGTTCAACATCTTAACCTCACTAATGATTTTGTGGCTGAATGCAATCAACTCCTCGCATCAGATGTCCCAATACGTTTGTCCACATAGCATATCTCTTGCGTCTTATAAGCTTCTCCAAACTAACATGGTACTGAGCATGACTTTCTGCTCTGCAGCGGTCCGAAAGGTCGCACCAGGGGTCTGCGATAGTGCTGCTTGTGTAATGGAGCTCAGGGCGGGATCACAGGCCAGAAGGCTGCTTGGTCAACATGTGTATGTATCAGGGTGGAGCGCGTGATGTGTCCAGGCTTTGATGTGCTTTGGCTCTGCAGCTGCGCTGGCTGTGTTCTCTGTGCAACGCTGCTTAAAGAGAATGGGAGATCGCTTCTCCTAGCAGGTGAGAACCTTCATCTGCACTGGCCCTCCAGGGCACGGGAGCGTACGTCAGAACAGACCGTACGCCTCTCTCTCTCTCACCAATTCAGACACATCAAAGAGCCATCCAGAGAGGCTTAAAGCTCAGCCATTAATAGAATTCAAATGACATCCATGACTTTTCTGAAGCAAGTGCAGTGGGGAAGCAGCGTGGGTACAGGATGAAATGATTTAACAGTTCATATTTGTGGGGGAAAAACACTTCCTGCGCGCTTCTCCACAGAGGACACGAAGCTAGCAACACATTATCACGGGAAAGCAAACGGGGGGATTAAAGAGAAAGAGGGAGTTGATTTCACAGTCGCAGAAAGTGGGTTGACACACTGATGGTACGGTACCAGTGCTGACACTGGTTTAGTGTGGTGTAATATGAATAAGTCAAAGCACACTGTTTACATATGAAGGACTGAATATCTCCCACTAGTATGTAGAATACATTATTAACACAATGCTTTAAATGCTTAGACAATGACATACACAATGTTTTGGGGCAAAATTCCGGTTGGGACCGTTTTTCCTTTAAATTAAATGTTGTCCATAAGCTTAGATATGCTTTGCCTAGCTTACAAGCAATGGATACCTATAGCAACCAGGTTAGCATCATGGAAACTGCATGGCTAAATCACCACATACTTGCCTTTAAGTAGCTGCATATTTGGTTTCTGACACCGTTATGAATAAAATTCTACGTATTAATGTATGTCATTTGATAAAGTCATGCTACATATGTATGTGTGTATGAGTGTGTGTGTACACGTGTCTAATAAGAGTGAACAGTGAGTGAACACAGTGTTTAAAATCTTCAGCAGCTCACACACTAACACACCACCACCAGGTCAGTGTCATTGCAATGCTGAGAATGATCCACCAGCTCTGTGATGGTCCCAGGAGGGTCCTGACCATTGAAGAACAGATTAAAAGGAGCATACAGATGGACTACAGTCTGTAATTGTAGAACTACAAGTGCACCTATATGGTCAGTGGAGCTCAAATGGACAATGAGTGTTGAGGTACCATATGTGCACCTGGTGATGAAAATATACTGGCTGACTAGATTTCAGATGGTTTTTTTTTTTGCCCAGATATAATTTTTTACCGTGTTAATAAAACACTGAGTTGAGTTCAGAGGGGAAAGAAAGCGGTGATGGAGAACGATCTGATATGGAGAAACTCTGATATGTTGTACAACTTTTCTAGCCACCTATCTTAGCCAGGTAGCAGGAGCGGAACGCTCTCCCTCCCACACCTGCCTGGCAGTGCTGGAGGGCAAGAGCAGCCTCCGATTGGAACACCTCATCTCCGCCTGGGCGCTTTGATGTGTGCTCAGAAGGCAGCCCGTGTCATTGCGTTTGAAAGCCCTCGTTTTTTCTGCGACACTGACACACAGGTTGCGCCGCTGCTGGCGTTCCAGGTGCTGCCATGTGTTAATCTCGGAGGCCCGGGTTCTGCGTCACGCTGCCTCTCGCTCTCTTTGAAGAACCGCACTCGGCTGTCTGATTAAACCGCCGCTTAACATCCCACACATCGGCACGGGGCCTCCGCCGCTCCGGCAGCTTCAAAATGAGCGCCGTTTCTACCGTGGCATTGCACTAATCGGCCGTGGTGACAGGTGAGGAACTGTGTCAGACAGGACAGGCATAATCGCAAGGGCATTCGCTCAAAATCCACTTAAGCAAATGAAGGCTGGAAAACGTCCAGAGTAAGAGAGCGGCCCGAAATGAAGAACCGCTTCACTCCGTCCTTTGAGAGCACACTTAGGTCAAAACAAATGTGTTTAACCAGAGCAATGGAGTAATGAAATCAGAGCCACGCTCTCTGGCGGATGCTCAAATGATGACCCGACAGGCTCGACTCATTTCATACTGTGCCTGTGTTTGGGGATGAGTCTCGCATTGTGTGCGCTCGGCTTTGTGGAGCAATTCGTCACTGGGTTAGGATCCAAGTCCGGAATTCCGCAGGGGAGTTAAACTAATCAGAGAAAGGATTTCCCCCTCCTGCGTCTCTTCGAGTGAAACACTGAACGCCTCATCTTCACACGAGTGCGCTGCACAGATCCTCAGCCACCTGGAATAACGTGGATGCCGAGTATGCACTGATTGGGGGTCTCTTGCAATAGAGAATGAAAGGCAGCCAAAGTCGAGCCCTGAGGGCACAGAACTCCTCATGCTCTTCTTCCTCTTTGTGCTAGGACTGCACTGATGGGCCACCGGGGACATGAAATCATTTCAGTCATTACCCTTAAAAAGCCTTCACACAGAGATGAGCTCAACTTAAGGCACACAATGTGTGAGAGAGAGAGAGAGAGAGAGAGAGAGAGAGAGAGAGAGAGAGAGAGAGAGAGAGAGAGAGAGAGAGAGAGAGAGAGAGAGAGAGAAAGAACAGCGAGCCTTATCTTGGCCTTCAGAGCTTAAATGACAGAGTGTTTAGTTTCATATGTGAAGTGAAAGTGCACAATCATTGCTCACTGTGCTTGCACATAGATAAATGTGACCTCACACACACACACACATTAGTGAGCACTAGGAGGGCAGTGGGCATGAGCATACGTCCCCAAACTGGTTGCTTCAGCAGCCGGGGAGTATTTGGCTGTTCGATGTCTTGCTGAAGAGCACTTCAGTCACTTTTATCTTGCCAGGGGATCAAATCAGCAACCTTCCGGTCACAAGACTAGATCTTAAGCCACCAGTCCACGGGTGCACCTTAAGTGCAGGACACAGATGTACAAATGCACACTCACCACTTGTATAGTCCCTGTAGAGAAGTATTACCAATAGAATAAAACTAAATATGAACCTGTTGGCACCATGCCTAATGCCAGGTATGGGTATAAAGCCCCCCCCAACATTGATCTGTGGAGCAGTGGAACGGTATTCTCTGCTCCATCCAATACTTTTGTGAGGAGTTGGGGATGAGGTGGTGGTGGTGCTCATCCAACATCCTAATGCTCTTTTCACTGAATGCAATCAAATCCTCACAACAAAATTTACTAGAAAGCCAGTGGATAGTAGAGACACTAAAAGCAGCATAAACTCTTTTTTTTTTTACCAGCCTTGATTTGGGAAGAAACTGTGAATGAGCAGGTGTCCATAAACTGACGAACTGATCCTGGCAGATACTGCATACACTGTTCTGAGCCACATTAAGGCTGTGTGACCTTATTTATGACTTAGATGTTGATTAAGAGACATCTTGTTGATTTTCAGCTGGTGACGTTTTGGTGATTATTGGACTTGCTGTCTATTTTAGTCTCTAGTGCTAAAGTTAAACAATCATTAAACATGTTTTGGCTAATATAACACATCTAGTGTGAGTGCAAATTGTTTAAATTGTATATTTTTAGTTGAACTATTACTTTACTTGTTGCATTTTCAAAGAGTCAAATGGGGGAATGTCCAGAATGCTTATCAACTGAAATGAATCCTCACAGCAATGCTCCAAAACATAGAAGACCCTGGATAGTAGAAACTCCAACAAAAGCAGGATTAACTTGTGATTTTGGAAGAAATCATGATTGAGCAGGTGTCTCAATACTTATGTCCATTTAATGTACACTTACACTTAAAGAATCAACTTAGCTTTCACTTACCTACTCTAATAGGCTCCATCACAACATGTCTACGGGAAGCTTCGTTATATAAAGCTTCTATTTAAAGGAAAATGGCTTGTCAGGACTGACAGCTCTATAGCAGCAATCACTAACCACACATACTGCTTTAATAAGATAATTTCTATAAATTTCTCCAGGCTTTAGAGTCTCTGCAGGCAGGCCAACATGGCTGTGGGCTCTGGAACTTGTCTTGTCGTTTTATTTGAAGAACTGTGGTCTGTTCAGACCAAAGCTTTGAGAATGTTCGGCCCGATAATGCAACCAGACAGCATGTTTAAGTTGGAGTGGTGCATGCTTTGAGTGTTGAGCACAAACCTGGGCAACTTTTACTGAGTTCTGGGTGGCGCCACCAGCATAGTACTCCACTTTGAATTTCTTGACTATCTCTTCAAACCTGTGACATGAAAAAAAGAGAAAAGAAAAATTATTTTCCTTAAAATTGGGACACAGCAGAATCGAATCATAAAAAAAATATACAGAGATTAGTAGCAAGAGTCTGAGATGAAGATGAACATTTTGTTTTCGCACAGGCCCTGTCCAAAGCGACTTTGTGAAACCACAATATCAGCCAGTGGAGATGCACTGAGGAACAGGAAACCGCAGACATTGTAAACAGGAAATAGAGGACTTGTAGCCTTGTGCTGGAGGGCATCAAGCCATCTATAAATGTGCAAGTGTACTGTACTTCTGTGCAAACACACATACATGTACATGCACACAGACACAAGAACAAATGCTTATACAACTAATTAACAGCATGCTATCTGGGCATCATTACAGAAAAAAAGTGATGCAAATCTAATCTGCAGGCTAAGGTGACCTCATGGTGCGCAATGTAAACACAAATACACATATGTTCACCACTGATGGTGGTTCACCTCCAGTACTAACCTAATCTGCACGCTGGTCATGTCACTGTTTCTTGAAATGTTTGTGAACACCTCTCCCAATGAATGCATTCAGCTATTTTAAGTTGACACCATGTACAAATGCAGACCGACATCTTGTCTAGTCCCTGTAAAGAAGTACTGCCAATAGATTAAACCTGAACCTGTTGGCACCATGACTAATGCCAAGTGTGGACTAATGCCCCCCCCAGCACTGAACTGTATACTTTGCTCCATCCAGTACTTTTGGGATGAGTTGGGGATGAGGTGGGGTGGTCTGAATGCAATCAAATCCACACAGCAATGCTGCAATATCTATCCAAAAGTCTTCCATTGGAACCAGAGTGGCACAGCGGACTAAAGGTGCTGTTACTATGATCTGAGGATTGCCGGTTCTGCAACTGGGGCCAGAGAGAGCAAAAATTGGCCGTGCTACTCTCTGGGTGGGTAAGATGGCACTCTATCCCCAGCACTATTAAGTAATGTCGGCTGGCTCAGGCGTCTGCCAGGCAGATCCATCAGAACTGGGAATCCTGCGCTTTCCTCTGAGCGCATTGGCTGACCAGTGGAGATGTATTGGCACAGTTCAAAAAGAGGTGGTGGTGCAGCCTCCTAGATTCTTAACTAGGTGGGATTGGGAGAGTCCCAACGAATGAGTGGGTCGATTGGCTAACAAACACATTGGGGAGAAAATCTGGTAAAAATTAAAAATAAATTAAAAAATAGGTAATACGCTTGATTTCAGAAGAAACTATGAACGAGCAGGTGTCCCAATACTTTTTTGTGTACACACTTTTTTGTGACCCAAATGTTTACTGCACACAACATCTGACCCTCACTAAAATAGGAACATGATGTCCAGCAAGACCAAAAGGTGCTGGATGCACACATGAAGCAGAACCGTGTGCACACAGTGATTCATGAGAAGCTTATCAGGATCCATTAGCACGGAGCAGCCTTTGGGCTGTGAATGGGCCACCCCTGGCCTCATAGCACTTCCTCCTGGATCAGGGGTATTTCTCTTCCTCTGATCTGTCACTCCTCCAGCAACACTGTCAGGGAGGAAAAGGCCGTCAAGCAACACTTCATAGTCAGCCGAGTGGGGGGCGGTGGTGGTGAAGGTTTGCAGGAAGCGATCGACAGGGGGGCTGCTTTAGCGAGGAGAGATTGCACGTAACTACACATTTAAGTACTTCCTTTAGCAACACGGACGCCGCACACTCGGCAACAAAAGGTTCAGGCTGGAGAAGCTCGACATGTCGAGGCACTTCAAGATGCTGCCCAACAACAAATGTGCTGGTTCCTCAGTGCAGCCTTTGAAGCTTCAGTAAACTAAGGAGTGACACCTTCTGTGCACATAATCACGTGACTCATCCTCCTGTGATTTTACATGACTGTGACTCTAAGAGTGTGTATATATGTATGTTTGTGTGTGTGTGTGTGTGTGTGTGTGTGTGGAGGCCAGTGTAGAACATTAACCACAGGTAACATTTTTTAAAATGATAATAAAAAGTAATGTGTGATACTAATGCTAAATTATACACACATACACACACACACACGGCAATATCTGCCCACTCTTCCTTATTCTGACAATCTGTCAGACTATGAGGGCATCTACTGTGTACAGCCCTCTTCAGGTCAACCCCCATAATTTCAATTAGATTCAGGTCTGTGCTCTGGCTGGGTTATTCCTAAAGTTTCGTCATCATCTAGTGAAGCCATTCTTTTGTTGATGTGGAGGTATGGTTTGGGTCATTGTTGCGCTGAAAGTTGAAATTCCTCTTCAGTTTTAGCTTTGTAGTAGAGATATTTGGAACAGTTCATATTTCTTACCACATTGACTAAAGCCCCAGTTCCAGCTGCAGATTAACAGCCCAAAGCATAACGCTGCCTCCACCATGTTTCACTGCGAGTATGTTGTCCTTTTGGTGATGCAGAGTTGGCTTTACACCAAACAAAGCTTTTGGAATTAGAGCCAACATGTTCAATCTTGGCCTCATCAGACATTAACATGTTTTCCCAGATGATTTTGGATGACCTGATGTAGAGGTTTTGTATTTCTTTGTAAGAAATGGCAACCGTCTTGCCACCCTACCCCACAGTTCAGACGTATGTAGAATATTAGAGATTGATGTCACAAGTACCAGGCGGCCTCCTGGACCAGTTTTCTTTTTGGCTTTTCATCAGTTGTAGAGGGAAGTGTAGCTCTTGGTTCAAGTCTTTGTTTGTGCCAAATTTTATTCACTTCTTGATTACAGTCGCCACTGTGTTCTGTGGTATATCTAATGCCTTGGGAATGTTTTGTCCAATTCTCCAGACTGATGCCTTTCAATAATGAGATCCCTTTGATGCTTTAGAACAGGAGTGCACAATATGTCGATCGCGATCTACCGGTCGATCGCAAAGGTAGTGTGGGTAGATCACATGGCATTTCCGTCCTCGCTATAAAACATGTCACTTGATTGACATACAGGGAGACTGGTCGAGCACTAGGACCAAGCGGGAATCCAAGCCGCTCATTCTGAAAATCTTGTTTCACTTTAGACCGCCCACAAACTCATTTGATTGGCTCTGCCATTTCTTGCAAACGTGTGATTGGCTGTCTCCTCTATCGCTCCATGAAACAGGGTCTGGACTTGTACACCAGCGTTTTTCAAGTTGGTCAGCAGTCCGTGTTCATCTGTCACTGTAAGTTCTTAACATGTATGTTTGTTCTGCCTGTGTAAGAAACCTAAAACTGACCATTTCCATATGGAGCGGAGGAGGACTTTTTTTTTACTATGTAATTTTTGAAGTGTGTTTGCCTTGACTGCATTATTCAGCTTCACTTATTTATGTGAGTTAGCCTTTTCACACGTGAAGATCATTAAGTCCAAGTATTGTTCCACTATGACTGATTATCATTTGGAGGTTTGCTTGAGGCTGGCTATCAGAAACTACTGTCCAGACTATGCATCCCTGACTGATTCCATTCAGTGCAAGTTATCAGAGTAAACTGGGCTAATGACAAAACATGTACACAGTTGTATTGTTTATTAAGGGTTCATGTAGTTATTCAAGGTATACCAGCATACATTCTACACATAAATTGTCAGTATATTTCTAAATAAATATGTCTTACTTTTTTATAATAGGTAGATAATTTTGACTTAGTCATGATGAGTAGCTCGCAGGCTGAAAAAGTGTGTGCACCCCTGCTTTAGAAGCTCTCTGTGAACCATGGCTGTAAGTTACAACTGAGTAAATATGTGTTTTTCAATTGAATTCTAGAGATTAGAGGTCACATGAAAGATGGAAAAAGTTTCTGAAATGATTCATCTTGGTCTCTTTTTTTTATCGTAAAACAGAGGCATTTTAACAGGGGTGCATAGACTTTACATCACACACACACACACACACACACACACACACACACACACACACACACACACACACACACACACGGTAAAAAAAAACATAAGGCACTCTCATTATTAGGTCTGTGCAATTAAAGCATAGGATGTCCCAACCCATATTGACATGGTGAGGGCAGTGAAGGACAGATAGCGCCCCCTGTCTCAGGGCAGAGGACCTGGGCTCTTCAAAGCGTGGGAACAACACACACACACTTCCTCGGCCTAAAGAAAAAACACTAACCAGTTTGACCACAGTGCGTGGGACTGCAGAGAGCTATAGTCAAACCACAACCACACACACACACACACACACACACACACACACACACACGCACTGAACAAAAGCCTCTTGCACTTTGTACCCTGTGTTCAACTGGAGATCACATGTCAGTGATGGCATTGGGTTGAAGCAGTTCAGAAGTGTGAAGACCTGAGTGCAATGACACATATTACACACAAAAAACCCTCCCAGCCCCTTCACACACACTCACACAATCACATACAACAGCCTCCATGCACACCCTACTGACTTTACAGGCAGAAAGCTGAAGTGTTTACCTACCAACTCAGGGGAAAAAAAGCAGTCCACTGCACAGCAGGAAGTAAAAACAACCAATGCTCAATATTGATGTGGGTTTTATTAACTGTACAGTAGCACGACTGGAGGCAGCTGATGTGACTGCACAAGCAATTCAAACAAACAAACAGTAAGCCTGCAGGGAGTGGCAGGGAATGTTCATCAATGGCCACTGGCAAACACTCCTCCTTCCACGCTGCCATTCCTGGGCATGTAGCAAACTCAACAGCAAGCTTCAAAAGCCTTATTTCTCTACGATGGTGGAAAAACGCAAATCAATTACTAATAAAGGCCTCGGCTGCCAAATGTAAAACTGGATACAGGCACAGTGGGGGGCTGCTGTGTAACATTGGGAGGCAGAGCTGGAAGCGGGACACTGGAAGGGTTCATTTATATTCATGTGGACATGAATGCTGGATTCTGCATCTACAACACTGTGCAGTCAGGTAGCAGAGATTTATTCTCAGATAAGTGATTGTAATATAAATTAGAACACTGCATTCACACCAGCAGTGACTCTTCACCTCTCATCACTTATCACATGTGTGTTTCTGAGCTGTAGTTGGCATGGCTTCACTGACACTAAGTGTACTATTATCACAGCTAATTTAGTGTTTTCTACAATAAAGAGACTCCTCGGCAACCACTCCATCCATCTCTCTCTCTCTCTCAGCATGGCACATTTTGACTGGCCCACTCTACCTTGCAAAAGTGCTTTACATCTGTCAGACTATGAGGGCATCTCCTGTGTACAGCCCTCTTCAGGTCACACAGATTTTCAACTGGATTCAGGTCTGTGCTCTGACTGAGCCATTCCAAAACTTTCATCATCTTCTGGTGAAGCCATTCTTTTGTAAATGTGGAGGTTTGCCATCATGCTGAAAGGTGGAATTCCTCTTCATCTTTAGCTTTGACTAAAGCCCCACTTCCAGCTGCAGAAAAACAGCCCCAAAGCATAACGCTGCCTCCACCATGCTTCACTGTGGGTCTGGTGTTCTTTTGGTGATGCACAGTTCTGGCTTTGTGATAACATACCTTTTTGGATTAAAAAAAAAAA
>BRDA01023665.1:167-14693 GCA_036984385.1 Crenuchus spilurus
TATATTATATTATATTATATTATATTATATTATATTATATAAATATACTGTTTGTGTTGTGATTTTACAATAAAATGCCATCTCAACCATTTGGTAGCTGTGCTGTCTTAGAAACACACTGATTGTATATATTATTGTCCCATAACAGCAAAAGTCTTAAATCTGTTGCTTCTGTCTTGGTGAGGTAAAGGGATAATTGTATTTGATACTTAATCTTTATAAAATACAAATCATTTCTTTCCCCAAAACCACTTTTTTAAATGAAACATATTTTCCCTACTCTTTCAGCCTCCAGTGCTTGCATTAATGCTGCCTGTACAAAATCAGATGGAAATTCTGTAGCATAATATATTTATCAGTCATGCGGTTTTTTTGTGATGTATGATTTAAAGTTACAAGTGTGAATATCACTTATTTGTTTCATGTCAGGGGTTAGTATCCCTGGAGAGGTTGTAGTCATTACAATTTAATGTGGTAACTTTCCTAGCTGTGTTCAGTTCCTTTCCTGTGATATTCTGCTCTAATTCACTTTTACAGATGTATGAACATAGAAGCACTGATATCTTAGTTTCATCAATTATATTTTAGAGTAAATTCCACTGTCATTAAATTCTTTAATTAAAAAAGTTTTTACCTCTGGAATTAGGATTAGTTTAAAAATTAACCTTTGATTCTACAAGCTCACTGGTTTGATCCCTGGGCAGGTCATGACTGCAGTACCCTTGAGCAAGACACCTAACCCCCAACTGCTCCCTGATCGCCACAGATAGGGCTGCCCACCAATTCAGGCACATGTTCTCACAGCTTAGTGTGTTCACTAGTGTGTGTGTTTCACTGCACAAATTAGTTAAATTATGTTGTGTTCAAATCACACAACAGTTTGGATAGTTTCTCAACAACATCCTGCCTTTTGCAGAGCTGCACTGAAATAAAAAAAAAATTTGACCAAATACTAAAAACCTGTTCTGCAGTGTTTCATTAAGTTTGCTACTTTTTCCACCATTGCACAAATTAAATTAAATAGGATAAATGTATTTATGTCAAAAAAACATTTACTAAACTGCAATTTTAATATTTACATTTTTAAGATCCCAGCAGACATAACAACAAAACAAATAAACAAATAAAAAAATGAAATAATTACATATGTTTGTCTGATAGCAGATGATATAGTTTAATATTCGTCCTCATGTTGTGTAGCAACAGTGTTAACTGTTTATGGAATAAACTCATTTATGAATTTTATGTTGATGCTGTTTTATAAAAGGAAGACAGTGTGTTAATGTGATTTTATCACATAGAAGAATGTTTGTTACTCCACTTCACATCATGTCTAAAACACCAAAATTCCTTCCCCATGTTAAAATCACAGTAACACACGGCCTCTCATCGTTTAGTACAGAGAAAGAAAGAGAGAAAAAGGAAGAGAGACAGATAGAAAGAAAGAGAGTAAGGGAGAGAGAGAGAAAGGAAGAGAGAGCCAAATAAGGGAGAGAGAGAGAGAGAGAGAGAGGGGAAAATGAGGGAGAGAGATAGAGAAAGAGAGAGCGTAAGGAAGACAGAGAGTGAGTAAGCAAGAGAGAGAATAAGGATGAGAGAGAGAGAGAGAGAGAGAGAGAGAGAGAGAGAGTGGCCTGAGTAGATGTTGTCTGTCTCTCTGTAATGTATGCTAAACACAGCGGTTCTATTCTTGTCTTCACTGTTTCTGGTGTTACGTTTGGTTCTAGAGCTTGGAACAAAAAAAAATTGTAACTGTCATTAAGAACCTCATTGTTCTGTATTAATTATTCTGTGTTTTCACTTACACAAAGTGTTGTTTTTGCCTTTTTGAATAAATAATTTAGCTTTCCCAATATTCGGTGCATCCCTCTTATGGCTTCTAAGCAATGCATTCATAATTCCTCTGATTGTATCCATCCATGTTGTTACCAGCTGCCACAAGCCTTTCCAAGCAAAACTCAGATAGAATCCATATCTGTCAGCTGAGTGATTTTCAAAATGGTCGAGTTTTCCAGCCATCACAGATGAGAGGCAGCATCTTCAAGCTAAACATTGCAATTTCATTAAACTGGAGACTTGCATAGACACAGCTTGGTGGAGTAGCCTAGAACACAGCTTGAATTGAACGCTCACCTAAACATAGATCCACTTTCAGGCTGAGTTGTAGATAAACATCAGTGTCATTGATTCAGGTTCTGGCATTATTGTATTGTGGGGAATTTACAACAGTCATTACGCAGCGGATTATAAAGGAGAGCCTAAGGCCGTCTACGAGATATAAAAATATAACAATATAATGTGCCTAGCATTGATGAAAAAGACCTTGTGCAATTTCCTCAATCCAGAGATAGCACTATTGATGGCTTTGGGGACTGTAAATGAGTTATTTCTACACTGTAGAGGCACAACAGACAGCATGTTCACAGGCAGTTGAAATTAATTCATTATTTTGTGAATCCAATCACAGTAACCTGCCATTGAACTACAGATGTACAGTAAGTATGTGAACTTCAAGACAATGTCAGGCCTTTTGATAAGACAGCAGGTTTTAGACAGATTGATGCAACCCCATTCTGCAAAAAAGCAGATACTGAATAATCACTCACTTTGAGAAAGACAGAAAGAAAGGAAGGGAATAATGTGTGCACCCCCAAAGCCCATCCTAGCATCAAACACAGGGGGGTATAAGAAAGAAAGCAGCGCTGACAGGAGAAAGGTAATTGCTGTTTGGCCGACACAATGGGGCCAATGGTGTCAAGAGATATATTCAGACAGCAGTAACATCATTCTTGATCATTTCTTTAGACTGATAAGAAGATTATGTAATGTGACTTGACCTCTACAGGTACCTTCTGTTGCATAACAGTGTCATTATATAAGCCCTCGGGAGATCACGCATTGGAAATGAGAGTGATCTTTCCCTCCCATTTGCCAGGAAATGGCCTCTCTGCTAGAGCTTCTACTAAACGAATACATTTCTGAACATGGATTAAGTGTAGTCATGGACTGCTTTCCTTTCAATTAAATATTTATGTTAAAAAAGCTGTGCAGTCCAGGACTAAGCATAATCCCACATCAGGAACATGATGCTAAAGACTAGAGCAGTGATCCCCAGTCCTGGTCCTGGAGCGCTAACACCCTCAGTTGTGTTCCAACCTTAATAGCATATCTGACATTAAGATAAAACTCACAATGTGCTAGATCTGAACATTCCAGGGTAAACAATCTAGACGTTTTATTCTTGGGCTAGACAGATGTATTCAAACGTTTTCTCTGTGATGACCTTTTCTTTTTCTTTTCTATTTTATTTTATTTTTTAAAACTATGTTTTATTTTATTCATTGTTTTTTTTTTTTTTTTTTTTTTGAGAAGTTGGGAACTCCTGCCAGCAGAACTAATATTGCATATATGCTACAGCTACTGCACATATAATCCAATTCACTTAATTAACAATTAACAAAATTTGAGGAATTTATTCATTTACTGCATAAACTACAATAGTATTTAAATATTTGCATTTTTGTATAGAACCCTTACAGTTTGTGGAGCTTCAGCCTTTAAAACCTTAACATCCTGCTCAGCCTATTGTAAAGCATATTTCAGTCACTATATTTTATTTAAAAACATAACAAAATGTGATTTTTATTAAACTTAACAAAATGTGATTGGGCCATTTCTACCAATCAGTAGAGGTATGATAGGCTAAAAAAACATCCAATAGTCAGAAATGCAACATTTTCTTGCCAGGAATGCTTTCTAGCATCACAAGGAATAAACTGGATCAAATGCTAAAAAGCCATTAGAGCTGTTGCACCACCACACAGATGAGTGTGGTCTTTAAAAAGTGAACAAAATTAGCATCTTATTGCACAGTATTTGTAGTTTATAGTCTAATTTACCATAAAGTGCTCTCAATGTATGTTTAAAGTGTACAATTAAAAATTGACTGTTTTTATTATTGCCCCCACTCCCACTCCATTTCAAGCAATAATGATAAAAATTAAATTTCTACTTTCTTGGTGAGCATGTTAAAGTGCTAAAACAGTTCCCACCTCATTGAGAAACGTGATTTGTTTTCACCATTAAAACCATTTAGAGCATCAAAATGGGTTATTTTATGGTATCTATTTTTGAATGGTTCCCAATTACTCTTTCGTGCACCCTGTATTTACACATGTATAGTAGGAAGAGCTGTAGATCTTAATGCAAATTGTCAGATTACTCAATCATTCTGACAATGTCATTCTTTTACTCTGATGGATTCCACTGATGAGACAAATTCTTCACGGAGGTGAACTGCACCATGACTGCTATTTGATTCTCTTCCCAGAGGTTTTCCTTAATCATCACATCCCACTCTTCCATTGATGACCTATATTAATGTTATGAGAAAGCAGATGACTTGGGACTCCTACTGCCTAGTAATTACACTGAGAAGAGACAAGAGAAAGCCATTCTCAGGTTCTTGTCCAATTACTAAATGCCATGTAGAGGCTTATTAAACACTCCCATATACATACATACGCAAACAGTGTTCAATACTGACAGATAATGTTCTCTAGAAGAAAAAGGAAATGAACTCAAGATGATAGGTGATTAAATTTGTATTAAATATACAGCATAAACTACTGAATGTTGTCTGAAATAATGAATATGCCACAATCTTACTCTGCAGCCTTCTTGATAAGACATACATTTATCAGTAAATAGCCCAGAATAGTAATGACTCTATGCATTAGTTCAGCACCATAATGAGAAGTGAATGTTGCGCGTACATATCCCTATAGAACAGAATAATGTGCTCCAATGATTTTTACCATCTGTTGACAACATTTAGTCAGCAAGTCATTTATCACTCTCAAATGGCCAAGCTGGGGAAAAACAAAAGTGATACATAATTAGTGTGAATTTACACGCCATAAAAGGGGGCATGTTACAAAAAAAATTCACTTTTCAGTGTTTTAACACATTTACGTATCTGGAGTGCCTTTCAAACCACAAGGTCTGAAAATGTGAAATTCAATGAGGTATTAATAGCTGGGCTCCCCATGTTTGCACAAGAATAGACTCTGTCCCTCATCTGAGGTTGTGTTCAGACTGCAGGTAAATCAGATGAGTTTCTCAGATCAGATGTGCTGAGATGACTGTTCACACTGTTATTAGTAAGTGATCAGATCTGATTTGTCTGTCCACACATCACAAGTCTGTCTGTTTGGGTTCCTGTGGTAACAGTGCACTGTCAGTTATTATTATAGATACACTGGTGACGTGGCTTCAGAGTTGCCAGGTTTGCAGTTTTTACTGTATTTATTTGAATGCACTTCAGATGTGTTTGGGTGTTGATTTTTTGACTACTTTAAAAATGTACAGTGTCCACCAAAACTCTTATAGTAACAAAGAAAAATAGTTGTGTCGGAGATGTCTTTCTAATATTAGAAGATCCCAGTGGAAGGATCTGAAAATATAAATTAGAGTAAGACTAAAATAAGATATAAGTGTAATAAATCAGTTTTAACTTTTTTAGCTGTGATTAAAATATGTAGATTTTGAGTTAGTTTTAGGTTTATGTAGGGCGGCTTTCTGTAAAAGAGTGGGCTGGAGAATTTTTTGGTACCTGGCAACCTGGGATATGCTTCTTGGATCTGTCACTATGAATTTGACGTGTCATTCTTTGTCATGTTGTGTGTGACGTGAAGGCATTTAGAAATCTGATTTGAGTGAGCAGTGTGTCCGGACTGAGATGGATCTGAGAAACTTAGAAATAACAGTGTGAACAGTCATCTGAGAATCAATTTTGATTTGCATGCAGTCTGAACACTGCATTGAAATACTTGAACACTGATAGTTATAATACTGATAGTGTAATAGCATTGTAACTATTACTATATAATAACTATCAGAGGTGCACATTGGTGAGATTTAGGGGAGCTACCCACAAAAAGGTTGTCCCCTCCCAGTTCATTTACCATTTGTTGAACTCTACCAATTGGTAGAGGTATGTTTGGCTAAAAAACATCCACTAGAAAATAGAAATGTAACATTTTCTTGTCTGAATGTAAACCAGCAGCTTCATAGCCACTACAACAAATAAACTGGATCAGATTCTGAAAAGCCATTAGCACTGTTGCACCACCACACAAATGAGAGTGGTGTTTAAAAAGTAAACAATATTTTGTTAACAAAAATGTGTTATTATACAGTTTGTGTTTTTGTAGTTTCTGTTCTGATTTGACCATAAAAAGTATATCAATCTCATTGTATGTTTAATAATAATAATAATAATAACAATAATAATAATAATAATAATAATAATAATAATAATAATAATAATAATAATAATAATAATTCAATTTCTTCCTTCTTGGTGAGGGTTAAGAAAAACAAGCTCCTAAAAATAAATTTGTTATGGATAATCACAAAAAGTGCTCAAATGTTATTATGCATCTACAGAATACTGAAACCTAGACCATATGATAAATAAGCTTAGCGAGTGTCCTCTGTAACTCATTTTGTTGCAGAAACTACATAAACAATCTAACTCGCTGCCAATCTACTTCAAAGAGTAATTCATAGTGACCTACAGGAGGCAGGAAGCTGCTGTTTGGCAGCTGGTAAGATTCAGCATCCTCACTCTGCAGCAGAAATGTATCAACCTCCAACAACCTTGTTTTCAGATTTTCAAATAACTGGTGAAATATAAGACACTGTCTTTCAATGAAACCTGTCAAAAGCGCCTCATGAAAGCATATCGACCCTATGGCATTGCAGCGCAGTGATTACAAGTACAAAAATGCACTCTTACCTTTCTCTCAGTATTGTGTCCAATATCTAAGGCACACCAGGTGCCATTAAGGGCACTACATGTACCAATTCAAGGCACATTCTTGAATGCATTCAGTCAATTTCGTTGTTGGAAGATCAAGCTCACACTTTCATGATCATGTGCATTGCTGTTCACACTGTTTCTTACTGTTATTGTTGATGAAACATGTGGCACATCAGCATTATCTTATCAAAACCTCGTCGCACCATTGGAACATGCCCATTATATTTTCATTCATTTGCCCACTATATGTGTTTTATTGTTCCTATTCCTTTAAAAAGCCCATTCTCACTGAGCCACACTGGCCTAGAATTGGTTTCATCTCCTTGTGACATGGATTCCACAAACATTCAAGTTCAGGTTCAATAAGTTTTAATTGTCATTTCAGGTATATTGCAGGATGTGCAAATGTGGCAAGGAGTGGGGAGAGTATACAGTGCTGTACAAATGAGCAGAGGTATTTACTCCTTGAGAGTCAGTCTGTGTGACAGCCTGAGGGATGAAACTGTTGGACAGTCATCCTGACTATGCTGGACTGTCTTGCGG
This sequence comes from Crenuchus spilurus, assembly GCA_036984385.1. Lineage (NCBI taxonomy): Eukaryota > Metazoa > Chordata > Actinopteri > Characiformes > Crenuchidae > Crenuchus > Crenuchus spilurus. Next base: position 7,537 of record BRDA01023665.1, read on the forward strand.
TCCAATGCAGTGCAATTCCCAAATCAGACAGTAATGCAGCTGCTCAGGATGCTCTCTATGGTTCCTCTGTAGAAAATGGTGAGGATATGAGGTGGCAGGGGAACGTTCCTTATTCTTCTCAGAAAGTAGAGATGCTTTTGGGCTTCATTCTTTTGAAATTCTGGTCTCTGTTGACATAAATGCATCATAAAATACCAGACTTTTTAAGCAGAATTGAAAATCTGCTGTTCTACCACATCCCAAAAGCTTTCTGCTAGATGACTGGGAAGGTCTCTGAACATTGAACTCCATTGTCATGTTCATGAAAGCAGTTGAGGTTTGCTGCACTGTGCATTATAATGCTGGAAGTATCCATTAGAAGATGGGTCAGTTGTGGTTATGAAAGGATGCTCACGGTCAGCAGCAATACGCAAATAGGCTGTGACATTAAATCAATTCTTTGGCATTAACAGGTCCAAAGTGTGCCAAGAAAACATTTGCTACACCATTACACCACCTCCACCAGACTGGACTGATGGGTAATTGAATTCATGCTGTTGGAGCCAAATTCTGACCCTTCCATCTGCGCATCTCAGCAGGAATGGAGGTTAGTCAGACCAGGTTACATTCTGTCCCCACTGCAGCCTCAGCTTTTGGTTGCTGACAGAAGTGGAATTCAACATGATCTTCTGCGGTTCATTCTGTGATGCTTTTCTGCTCATAACATCTGTACAGAATGGTTATCAGAATTACTGTACACTTTTAAAAGAGATGGCTCTTCAAGAGTTTTTTATTTTAAAAAAGGTTCTATAGAGAACCACAAACACTCACAGCACCCTAAGGGTTTTTTTCATGATGAAAAGTTTCTTCAGATTGATGAGGAATGTGTTGTAGATGGTTCTATATAGAACATTTTGAAAAGAGTTCTATAAAGCCCACAAGAAGGGTTCTGCTTTCATTACGATGTCAAGCTTGTAATAATAGAGGATCCATTTTGGTGCTATAAAGAACCCTTAAAAAAATAATTCCTAATTAACCTGAAGAACATGTTCCATGCTCAAAGCACTCTGACCTCTCTCAACAGCATTTCCGTCCACAAAGCTGCCACTCACAGGGTTTACTTTCTTATTTATTGCATTATTATGAGAAAATACAAGAGACTGTTGTGTTTGAAAACCCCATAAGATGAGTTACAGAAAAACTTAAACCACCCCATCCATCTGCCACCAACAATCTTGCCACTCTCAAAATCACTGAGAACAATGTTAGGTCATGTGAACAATATCTTTTTCTATATCATGTAAACCAGCGGTCCCCAACCTTTTTTGCGCCACGGACCGGTTTCTTCTAAGACAATATTTTCACAGACCGGCCTTCATATGCTCAGGCCTACATTTGCTGGATAATCGTTAATTACGTAATCTAATAATAAATCATTTGCAGTGGTCTTATGTCAATGCAAACATCAACAGACAATGTTTACTCTGTAAACGAAAATATTTATTTTAGAACGAAAATCATTTCTAATAAGAAATAATTATAATAAAAAACTAAACTCGATTCAAGTGACAATACTGGTCATTTATATATAAAAGGGTGAACAAGTCAACCAAATAATAATAATGTCAATTAGTGAGAGCCCTGAGCTTGTTTCTCTGCAACGAGCCGGTCCCATCTCGGGGTAATGGGAGACAGTGACACCCAAAGTGTGTTCCGTGCATTTTGGTTGCGGTCACTGCAGAAAATCCTGATATTGTCTTTTAAATGCAGATTTCGTTTTCATGGAAGTCGTAGGCTCTTCTTCTGTCTCCTCATTGGGCCTTTTCCCCTTTCCAAAGAAGTTTGTTTTTCACTCATTTTTGCTAGCTTTTGGGGTAACGGCTGGTTACGCATGTATTCCGCACAGAAATCACTTTTCAAAATAAAACCAACATTTAGACTGATAATCAATTAAAAAAAATAATTGAAACGTTCTGTGCGGCCCGGTGGTTGGGGACCGCTGATGTAAACCATAACTGCATGATCTTGGATGATCTGAATTCAACTCATCCCCAAAGGCACACCACCTCCACATGTTGGAACACTACTGTGAGGATTTCTTTGTATTCAGCCATACAATTGTTAGTGATCTGTACTGATGTTGGATGATCAATTATTATTTTTATGTCCAAAGACACACTATCTCTGCAGAGAACACAGCTCCACTTCTTCACAGTCTAAAGCTGGCTTTATACTCCCAAAGTGCTCCTGTATGGTCACTCATCTGTCCTTTGCCTGAAAGAGCGATGATCAGATTATAGTCAGATGCAATTCCATGCCCAAACACTAGCGGTGCTAATGAGCCAAATAGAAATGTCCAGCATGAAACTTATAGAAGAAGACTTGCATGATCCAATGGAGAAAGTTTTTCTGCTGATAACCCAAGTCTACGTTTTGAGGAGTTGGTTGGTAAGTCATGAATCCCTGTTTACTCACATCTGTCACATAGCTTAAGTCTGACAGGGGTGTCATAGTGCATGGAAAAGTGGGACTGAGTTACCAGGACCCCAAGTGGGTGGAGGCCTTTGAGAAGTCTGGAATTTTTTTTCCCTTTAAATATTAATATCATTTAAAGATCACAATAAATGTTTCTAACTCATGTAAACTTTCATGTTTTGTGTAAATAAATTGGATGATTGAAGGACTGAACTATGTGTTCTAGCCTGCATATAGTGTCTGAGGACAGGCACCTTTCTTCCTTGCACGAAATGGTTTAATTCACCTTCATTGGGCTTTTTAACTAGGCACATTTAACTTAGCATTCATTCTATGGATATACATGTTGTATCCCAGCTACTGTATATAATGCCCAAGGAAAGCTAAATCCAGTTTTCAGAAAAGAAAGGAGAAGCAGGAAAGAAACAAAAAATATATGAGGGAAAGAAACTGCAAACAAACTTCTTTCCTAAGTAAGGTGAGCACAAATGTGAAAGTAAATAGCCTACAAAGTACATTACATTAACTCATGTGGTTATAAAACACAACTGTCAGTGCTAATCACTACATAACACACCATAATAACACAATGCCTTTTCTGTAACCTTAGCTAAACTATAAACACAGTTTTGTTTGCATAGCCTACCACACTATTGCAATAGTTATTATTATTATTATTATTATTATTATTATTATTATTTATTATATTATTATTATACTAATTCAAAAATGTAATTTATATTTATTATTGGGCCATAACATAATGAGGCTAATAGCCTAACATAGTAGGTTCATAAGGACAGGCTGCTAAATTAGCAGCAAAGCTAACTTGTGAAACACAGCACTCAGTTTCAGAAATTGTCACAGAAGCTGATGCAGCAACAAACACCTCATCCTCTGATACTGTGGACCTGAGACAAGGTGAGCCTGTAGTTTAAAGTGAAAGCACATCATTTACTGTAATGTGTTTAGCAGCACTAAAGTCATGCTTTGTGGTCTAGTATGGCTGTAGCCTAATTAGAGACTAAAGGTAATTCCATCCAAAGTTGACTATTTTTCTCACATCCATAAGAAAAATAAAATAGCACATAGTTTTTTTTATGATGCAGATGATTATATAACATTTGAGGAAGTTTTAAACAAAATATTAAAATTAAACATGTTCAATCACATGGATTGGGCTACTTTGGAATTGCCTGTTAATATCTATCATATGCTTCATGCTTGTAGAGGGGTCTGTCCAGGGTGTGTGTGTGTGTGTGTTGTGAGGGAAGAATTGGGGGGTGGGCGTTTGAGGGGTGCCCATGGGTACTGCTAGCACTTTTCCACCAACAAAAATAGCTTTGCGAACCTGAAAAGTTTGTTCACAGCGGGAACCAAAGAACAGTGGTTCTTTTTCAGCACAAACCGTGATGGCATCTGTGAGCGTGTGTAGTTGTACATTGGAGAGGGAGTCAGCAATACTAAATAGACTGAATTATTTATAAAATAAGTTCACACGTTTGTTTTTGTGTGTTTTTTAAATATATTGTACAAAGTACTTATAATATTAGCACTGTACAGTTTACTGCAGTATATTTACATAAACAACCACCTTTTCTACTACAGCTGTGTACTGCAGGTGCATATATACAGTCACTGCTCTTTTATCTCTGCCAAGGGCGCCAATAACTGAATATAAACAGATAACTAAACTATAAACAGAATGCAGTGGGTGCAGAAGTATAAAAACAAATAGAACAATGTAAATAATGTAAAGTACAGTTTATTCAAACCACATACAGCAGCACTCTCTGTTGATGACGTATGCTTTGACGCATCATTGGTTCCACTAAATCCGGTGAGTTCTTTTGGTGGAAAAGTGCTATGCTTGTGAATATGGCCTAGAATTTAGTGCTGTGTCCTTGCTGACAATCAAATTAAGAAGCAAAGCTAACATTAGTTATCAGTATTGTTAACTGAGGCCCCATTTGTGCTTTATAATGTATTGCATGTTCAAATGCATGTATTTTTTGTGCTTGAACATAAATTGTATTATTATTAATAATAATTAATAAATATTGACAAATTGTGATTTATATTTTATTAATAATTACTACTTACTATTAATAATATACTATTAATAACTATTAAACATTATTATGAATAATAGAATAATAAAATAATAAAAATTGATATTAATAAAATATCAATACATGATTACACATTATTTAAAAATAATAAACTGTTAAAAGTATGTAGCATAAAATTATCACCCAATCCTTTTCAGTCAACTTCACTTCAGCTCATTATCACCAATGTTACACATGTTTGGACTGTATGGTCAATAGATCTTATTTACACAGAATTATACCTCATTTTTTGAGCAAAAATAAACAGAAATTCGGAATTATTTTGATAATAGTTACACTTAGAGGCATGTAAATAGATGGCTTATCACAAACTGGTAGACACACACACACACACACACACACACACACACACACACACACTCAAATGTAAATGTTAATGAATTTTAATATGAAACAACTTAGAGGTGAAAATGGACTGCCAGCCAAATTCCAGCACAGACTCCTTTTGAGGGAGTGACAGCGACGACGGCCAATCACACGTGAGCAAGAAAGGCAGAGCCAATTCATGAGCTTGTGGCGGCTTAAAGAGAAACCAACTTGGATTTCAGCTGGGTCCTAATACTCACCCACCTCCATTTAATATAGCTTAACATCTCATTCAAGCGAACCAAATGGAATAGGAGGGCGAGACTAGTTTGTGAACGAAACGCTTCTGAAGTACAACAAAATCCCAGACGTTTTTAAGTCTCAAAAAGAGGACATGTCCAGGTAAAAGAGGACATCTGGTCACCCTATGTAATGCTAATTCATGTACTTTAATTTGTATGTTAACATAAACTATAAGCAGTATAGTAAGCTTATAACGATAAGCTTATGTTTAAATGATTTGTTATTTGCTGTTTTCAGACATCTTCCCATCACAAACTGAAGAATAATAATGTTTTAGAAGAGCAAAATGTACAGTAGGTCACCCACATGGAACTTTGTTTGTGAGAGATGTTTTGAACTGACAGTATTTGTGAAAAAGTAAAAATGCTTTAAAAAATAAATAAAATGCTGGATTTTCTCACATGCTGTTTGTGTTTGAGAGTATTTTGTCTATGTACAGTAAAATGCATGTAAATTTGGTAAGGAGATTTTACTATGTAAGCTTTTTTTAATTTACATTCAAGTACTTACAAATACTTGACCCCTATAAGAATATTGTGCCCCCTTGATGGCCCTTTACTCAGAAAAATCCTAGATCTGCCACTGTGAGGACCTCAGAAAAAGAGTTTTTGATGCTCATCAGGCTGGTAAAGGTTATAAAACCATCTCTGAAGAGTGTGGACTCCACCAATCAACAGTCAGACTGTGTACAAATCGAGGAATTAAGACCATTGTTACCCTCTCCAGAAGTGATCAACCAACAAAGATCACTCCAAGAGCAAGGCGTGTAATAGCGAAGTCACAAAGGACCCCAGAGTAGTTTCTAAACACCTGAAGGCCTCTCTCACATTGGCTAATGTTCATGTTTATGAGTCCACCATCAGGAGAACACTGAACAACAATAGAGTGCATGGCAGGAGAAAGCCACTACATAGAACTTTTTGTTTAAATGAAAAGTGTTATGTTTGGAGAAAGGAAAACACTGCATTCCAGCATAAGAACCTTATCTCATCTGTGAAGCATGGTGGTGGGAGTATCATGGTTTGGGCCTATTTTGCTGAATCTGGGCCTGGATGGCTTGTCATCATTGATGGAACAATGAATTCTTAATTATATCAGAGAATTCTAAAGAAAATGTCAGGACATCTGTCCATGAACTGAAACTCAAGAGAAGGTGGGTCATGCAGCAAGACAACAACCCTAAACACACAAGTTGTTCTACCAAAAAATGGTTAAAGAACAGTTACAGAAACGTTTAGTTGCAGTTATTGCTGCAAAGGGGGGTCACAACAGATACTGAAAGCAGAGGTTCACATACTTTTGCCTCTCACAAAAATGTCATAATGGATCATTTTCTTCAATAAATAAATGACCAAGTATAATATTTTTGCCTCATTTGTTTAACTGGGTTCTCTTTATCTACGTTTAGGACTTGTGTGAACATCTGATAATGTTTTACGTCATATTTATACAGAAATGTAGAACATTCTAAGGGGTTCACAAACTTTCAAGAACAACTATAACTGAGAACCTGTGTTAGCAATGGATAAATAGCTGAATTTGCTAATTTGAAGAGTTGTTTTCATAGCTTTGTACAGCATCATAGGTCTCAGTATCAATGTCAGTAACCTTCTGTACAAACTGACTACAGAGAGATGGGCAGAAGCAAAGGTGGGAAAAAAAAGTAATTTAAAAAAAAAGAATCAGTGCGGCAAACCACAGTTAACCTCTATGGACACTTGGAATTCTTCCTTCAGTCTGAAGCCCTCTCCAGGTTATGGAATGATTCCCAAAAGTTTTATTCCTGCTGGAGCAAAATCTCATTTTGTATGAATAATTTTGAAAAGGTCGGGCACAGAGCAGACACACTGAGGCTGAAGTCTGCTCTGCTGAAGTGGAGGCAGTTGGGCAGGTGTGCAAGCTAGAGAACAGAATGCAGCATAAAGAGGAGCTTTGTGAGAAATAGGAAAGGAGAGAGTTTTA
>BRDA01023671.1:0-32001 GCA_036984385.1 Crenuchus spilurus
GGGGAGAGGGAGGTTTGGGTTTCCCTGCTTAGACTGCTACCTCCGCGACCCGGCCCCGGATAAAGCGGTTGATAATGGATGGATGGATGGATTTTGTTTTGCAGGTTATGTGTAGATTAAAGAAAATATAGAAATATTAAGAGGATTTCTCTTTTCATCATTTTGGGTACATTATTAAGTGCAGACAACAAGGCAACAATTGGATTAATCGATTAATCGGAAAAATAATCGTTAGATTAATTGTTTAAAAAATAATCGTTAGGTGCAGCCCTATAGAGCAGTATAGAGTCAATCTTGCTGTGAGAATATTAGATCATCTTTTTTAGATCATTATATCTTTTTTCACCAAGCTGCTTGGCAATTGCCCCATAGCCCTTTCCAGCCTTGTGGAGGTTTACAATCTTGCCTCTGGTGTCTTTGGACAGTTCTTTGGTCTTAGCCATGTTAGTAGTTGGAGTCTTACTGATTGTGTGGGGTGGGCAAGTGTCTTTCTGCAGACCTCAAACAGATGCTTCTAATTTAGAATAATAAGTGGAGTGGAGGTGGACTTTTTAGAAGCAGACTAAAAACTTATTAAAAACGGTGACCCTCTAGATTGTGGGGGATGTTTTATTAATGTTGTAGATATTGAGTGATATGTATTGATTTTGTATGATGTATTTGATGTGGTGTGCAAGACATTTCTTTCAGGACAGTAAAGGTTTCATTCATTCAATCATTGTAGACTTAAGTTATGGTGTTTCTCCAGGTTATACAGCCCATGAAGATTTTGCCTGGTTGGGTGTAAGCCAGAGGTTCATCAGATCTGCTTCTATTTGTTGGAGTCACCCTTTTCTGGGTGCAGAACATTGAATTTTCCACTGGGAGAGTTTTTCTTAAGACTTAGTGTTGGATCCAGTTTACATCCGTTCTGCACCACCTCTGTTCTATCAGTTTCTTGAGGGTTGGTTGTTGCTCACATTGGGGTCGGATAATGTCATCTTCATGTTACGCCGGGTTTTCTGAGGATCTGCCTCAAGCACTGCATTTGAAAAACATCAAGTGGTTTCTGATCCATAGAGGAGAATTGGTAGTATCAGAATTCTGAAGAGGAAAAGTTTTGGTCTTTTCTGATATGCAGTATTACCCAGCTAACAAGGAACATTATAAGAATGTTCAGTAACATTTTCAAAAGGTTCCTGGTAAGTTAGCCTTTAACATTACAGAAATGTTGAACATTCTGAAAATGTGTGACATCATAATGGTTTTTGTATTATGACATTTAGACACTAACATCATGGCAACTGTCACAAAGATCAAACAGAACTGAAAGATGCATGCACGTTGCATGAAATAAGATTTAATATAAAGGCAATCCAAAAACTTAGTCCACAAAATGCTCAGGACTCGTAAAGAGGCTATAAGGCTTCATGACTGTGTACAGAGCGACAACACCAAACAAAGAGATAATGTCTGAGTATAAACCCACAAGCTAATCAGGAGCTCATGAGGAACAGTTGGGTAAAGAGTCAGGTGAGAAACCATACCTCTCTGGGGATTCTGGGAAATGCAGTTCATGGAATGTAGGCTGAACACAGAACAGCTGAGGATCATGGGAGTTGTAGTATAAAAGTAATACAAGCTTGGTTGAAAATCGGTCTTTTCTCAAATCCCAGAATGCACCGCGCAACCGGCAACATCCGGTTCACCATTTTCTCTTGTTTATGTCTGTGCCGGCTACGCTACATACACTGTTTACAACTTTATTTGGTAAGTAAATACTTACGTGATATCTACTAGCTTTTGTAACTATATGCAGATAATATTTCTTTGGATATTAAACATCATATCGTGTTGTGTCAACTTGTATTTTCAATTTATGCAGTGGGTTTTTAGTGTAAACACGTTGTTGCAAGCTATCGTGTTGCATGCTATCAATTCAATGTAGGCCAGTGTGGCAAGCAGCGTGATAGTGTAGATTAGTATTGATAGCATGGTGAACCAGTGAACCGGATGTTGCCGGTTGCGCGGTGCATTCTGGGATTTGTGAAAGGGGCGAATGTAGTTTGCATGAGCAGAGGGTATGACAGCAACATTTAAAGTAACATCATTGAGTGTTTTTTTTTTCTTTTGAATATCATGACGTCAGCTCATTTGAGCCAGAGGAGGTTCAGCACAGACAATGTAAATATAAGTCATGTTTGCTTCATAGAACTGATCTCTTCTCAATACTCAGTTTATTTATCATTTATTGTTTCTAAACAGGTTTGAAAGGAGTTGTTATATGTCAGTATTTTAACCTACTCTAGGCGAAGTCCTCATAATGTTTTTGGAATGATAAAAAAAACTAATAAAAATGATTTAGAAACATCTTGACAGTTTGAATGTTCTAAGAACTAAATTTGTAACATTCAGAAAATGTTCTACAAATATAAGTCAAACGCAAAACATTTCATTTAGATATTAGATACGTTTTCACTACTTTTGTAGCTGTGCATGCTTAATATGAAGAAAAAAATATCTAGAAAATAATCCAGAATTACAGATTCACAACGGCTCTCCATTGCCACAGCAACAGGCCATTAACCATAATTAAAATCTGAGTTCTTTGCCTCGCTCTGATCAATTTTGGAACCACATTTTGGACTTGGCATGAGCTTAGAACAAAATGCACCACAGAGCGTTTAAAAAGATATGAACAAACACCTGAAATTCATTCCTTTATATTACACTTTTAAATCCCAATGTCCTTGACAGCAGCATCAACTGAAAGCTTGGCAGGAGGTTTTCTGCTGCTGTGTTAAAAATGTGGAAAGGAAAGAAAAGTTCTTCAAACTAAAGCACACCAACAGACAACAGAGGACAACTTATCAAATTTTAAAACATAATAATAAATGTAAGCAATATAATGAATATTTCTCATTATCTCACTACTGTCGGAATAAGATTCCAGCTATTTTCCTGGCTGATCACGCTGGGACACATCCAGCAGGGCCCACAGATGTGAATGAAAGCACATAAATAAATAATAATAGTACTAAATATTCTTAACAGAATTGTGATGATAACTGATATAAATTTCAATTATAATATATTTGAAGTACAAAACATATAAACCACACTTTTCAAGAGAAAACAGACCATTAAAATGTGGGAAGAGAGGACATCTGACAGGTGCTATATAGTATCTAAATATACAATATCAGCATATTTGAGCACACTAACACACCACCACCATGTCTTCATGCTTTCAGCGGTCTTCATTCAGACATTGTGTATGGAGCTGGCCCATCAGCCTCCATTTAAGCAAGTGAGCAGTAGAAAACTCATTCAATAATGAGCTGCGTGGCATGCTTATGCTGGCTCCATGCTGAGAGTAGCCAATAAAAAATGAAAAATTTGCATATGGGAGCTTATGTGAATATTGTTTATGGTATCAGCATTGCTACACAGCTTGCCACTGATAAACATCAGTCATCTGTTAGCTGCTGCTAGTGAGGTAATACATATAATGAATCACATCAACAATTTACTCAAAGTTAACAGTTAGATAACACACAGACTGTCATCTTACCTCAGTAAAAGGTTTGTGTCCTTTATTCGTGACTGGAATGGATTATATTTAAGTTCCTTTGGCCACAATAACCAAAGTAAAGGCAACAAAATACCACCAGTAAGTGAGTCTCCAAACAGGGGAGGCATCTCATGATGGAAGTGCCAAATTTGGCACAAAACCGGATTATGCTTTTTGGAATTTCATTGATGAGGTGCATTTGTGGTTGAATTATTTGAGCAAGTAGGTTTGTGTGTAGTTTCACTGGCAAGTGGGATGCTGCCCACAGAATTTATTGTGCCCCACCTGACTTTCTATTCTAGAGATGCCACTGATCAAAAGAATACTTGACTATAAATTACATTTTAGAAAAGTAAGAAATATGTATTTCAAGCAAAATTATTTCTTATACAATTAATTTATTAATTGATGGAATCATTAGAATACAAATGTAAAGTTATCATGATTATTTTACCTGCAGTTAAAGCAATAACACTACTAATGACTGCCACAGTTAGCAGTGTTCTCATTGACCCCACTGCCATCTTTGATGCTCTGCCAAAATATAAGAGATTGACCCTCCAGCCAAAACCTGCTGTGCTGTAGCAGTGAAACAGTATAATGGCAAAGAAGTGCCAGGAAGCTTATTTCCCATCTGAAAACCCACCAAAAAGTGGCAATGGATTCTAGCCAGGGCTCAGATCATTGCTCAGTTCGAATTAACATGCTGACATCAAGCTCTGGTGCCAAGATGCCAGTCTCCAGTCTCTTTGCTTCATGCTCAGTGAAGCCAAAAACCCTGGAATAAACAGTTAAGATAACGCGCAGCTGTCTCTAGTTACATTTCAATCTCCACGGTCCTCACCATGAGGTGATTAACATTAGTAGTATGCTAATAAACTTCTATAAAAGGCATATGTCACCAATCCAGGCACTCACGGTAATTCTTCCTGACCCCTCGCTGGGAGAATTCGTCTAGAGATATTGTTAATGTGCTAATGCCAGTCAGCTGCTAAGAAGCTCCTAGTAGGAAGAAGACAGATCTGTATTGAGATTCATGGTCAGCTTTCTGTGTGTGGCTCCCTGGACATATGTTACTAATAAAAAAGAAGCACCAGACCTGCCTGGACTTTGCTCAGATCTGAGGAGGTGTAATAAGCTTAACATAGAAGCACACTATGTTGCTAACTTTTTTTTTTTTTTTTTTTTTACAAAGCAGTGCTGTAGATGAACGCAGAAGCCAAGGGAAAAACTACAAATGGTTTTACACCTCATAGCATTTGTCAATTAAAAGCTTAACATTAATGTAACAGACCTTCTTTCAATTCAACATACCTCAATGTAGTGTTGTAGTCAAGACTGCACTGTCCGAGTCCAAGACCTTCCCGAGACCACAGGGGACCGAGACCAAGACAAGACCAAGACTTTGTGGAGTCGAGTCCAAGACAAAGACCGAGTCATTTAGGGGTCGAGACCGTGGCAAGACCAAGACCAATGGACACCAAGACCAGGTCAAGACCAAAATAACAAATAAGAGGTCTTACAGATAAACTAACATCAACACTGTGTCCAGACCAGTACTAAACAAAAAATAAGCCAGGACTAAATAGCCAATATACTAAAATTAATCAACAACAACGACAATTCAAATAAATATAAAAAATCAAAGTTTATTATGCATTTTTAGAACAGTGCATTATTAACACAGAAATAAAAAAAAGCTGTCTAACAGGACTTTAACTGCACAGATAACAAGAAAATCAAAAAGTTACCACCACAAAAATTTTATTTAAGCACTTTCAAGCACTTTCAAGACATTGTCAGGTGTTTTCAAGCACCATACAATTAGAAACAAATCCATATAGTCATTACATATTCAAGTATTTTTCTACCACAGCTTCAACAACACACAAAACAACAATTCAGTGTGCAAACACCAGGACTACATTTGCAGCGGAACTCGTTGTAATTAATAAATCCAAACTTTATGATCGATGAAGTGGCGAACATGTCGGCACAGAAGACGACCTAGCCTGTACTGGCAGCCGGTCTTGTGTTTAGACCGGTATAGCCAATAGTGCTGCTTGTGTGTGTGTGTGTGTCTGTGTGTGTGTGTGTGGTGGGAAGGTGATTAAAAATACTCTTAATTCATTGGTTGTATCTAAAGTCACTCATACAGGGCTGCAACAATGTTGGGCAGAGGTGAGACCAAGAAAGATGGTCCTGAGACCGAGACAAAGCCGAGTAAACATGAAGCCGAGTCCGAGACGAGTCCAAGACCTTGAAAATGTTGTCTTGAGACCAAGACCGATCTCAAGTACTACAACACTACCTCAATGCTCCACACCATCCATCCTGTCTTTTTAAAACACATCTATTCATAGCGAACAGTTCAAGTATGTGTTCACTGCTCGCCCTGCCCTACGAGAAGATTTCAAGCTGTCATAATCAGCACTTCCCTCAGTATGCCGCTAAATGTAGTTGAAATAAGAAGGTAATATCAACTTTGTGTTGAAATCTCCACAAAGCACAGCAGAAATCAGCACACAACACAGCAGAAATGACCAAAAAAAACAACAGAAACCAACACTAAAAACAATAGAAATTAGCCCAAAACTCAATAGAAACTACCAGAAAACACAACAAAAATCACCAAAAAATATAGCAGAAATCACCAAAAGCAGCAAATATCATGACAAAACAGCAGAAACTCCCACAAAAACATAGCAGAAACTACCTCAAAATACAATAGAATTCACCCCAAAACTGAATAAAACAGCAGAAATCACCAGAAACAGCACATACCATGACCAAACAACAGAAATCACCACAAACTACAGCAGAAACCAGTTCTATTCACAGTAGAAATAACAACAAAAAAAAAACAGCAGAAATCAACAGAAACAGCAGATACCATGACCAAACAACAGAAATCACCACAAACTACAGCAGAAACCACTTCTATACACAGTAGAAATAACCAAAAAACACAGCAGAAATCACCCAAAAATACAACAGAAATCACCAGATATATCCGATACCACCTTATTCAAAGTTTATTAACCTTGGCCAAAAAATATATTAGCTGTCATTGTACAGTTACTTCTGGCCTTTGAATACTTTTTTTGATATTGGAGTAAACCTATATCAACAGTACAGTTTTGATTGAAGTACTTCAGTACTTACAGACATTACTTTGGTGTTCTACATTGTGATTGTTATGAAAACAATCTTAGCAGAAAAAAAATTGCAAAAGTGAGTCACTCCACTATCTGTATTAACCACGAGTGGCAACTCGCTGTAAAAACAGTCTTATTTTCCTGGCAGAAAAGTTTGTTTACTGACTTGCCATCCTTTCATTCTCAGTGATGTGCATGACCTTGGGTAAGAGATGGTGCTGTGGCCAGAAAGTTCTCAAGGACAGATTTTACATTGTGCTCAGAGAAAAGGCATTGATTCTGCAAAGGTTTCAAAGAGAATAAAAGTGAAAACTGCCACTGAATAATGTAAGAGTAAGCTGCATGTATAAATAAGTGAGCACATCAGTCAGTTGTAGCAGAGTGTAAAACCATCATCACAGTTAAAGGATGCTATTTGACTGCACTGGGTTAAGCATGGTGCTGGAAGCATCTCAGAAAACTAACTTTGTGGGATGTTCTAGAATCACTGTAGTGAAGGTGTACTGAGAATGGACTTCTCATACATTGGGTGCCCTATGGGCCATTAATGCCAGAGGGAAGATGAACAAAGCAGTCAACACACCACAGTGAACCAGGTAACATTGGTGGTTATTCCCAATATTAGGTATGTGCTCATAATGCTCTGATTTGACTCTTTCACTGGGCTCCTCAGACTTGCTGTTTCAGCAGGTTTCTAACCTGGCTTCAGGCACCTAGCATTTTTTTTCCAATGGCTTAGAGGTTAAATCTACTTCTGTCTGCCACGTTTCTCATATTGTTGGAGAACAAGTACAGGTGGAGCTTCTAAATTGCTCCTAAAAGATGACAGTGCATGGAGAGATACCATGGTACATGCCCCTGCCTATGTGGCTTTAGAAATGATATACGGTCCAAATCCAGCAGGCCAATTACTGTCTCAGATGCTGTTCAAGAGATGGATGTTCCTGTGGTGGGCCATATTTCTCTCTGTCTCTCCATCCCTCCCTTCTTCATTGATTTCATTGAGCTGTAACATGACAGTCAGGCGACAATGAGAGGTCTTGAAGGGCTGTGAGGCGACAACACCCTTCAAGTGCCACTGACCGAGAACTGAAGCTGTCCATTAGCACTTAGCTAAGACGGGAAAGCAATCCCATGGGGTTGAGAGCACTCCTCATTTCACTGCATTAGCCTCAGCCCAAAGGGACAATCCCAAGCCAAAGGACAGCCCAGAGCTGAACCATTATCTATTATTAGCCATCAATTAAAGCTATGCTAGGGGACCGGCACTAGGCACGTGTTAGTGCCCTGCGGCCGACCGCTGTCCGCGGGTGTGCTGGGAAAGACAACGTGTCACTTTTAGAGTTTTAATTTGCATCATTTTTAGCCCCAGTGTGACGAACCACAGGTCACCTGCTCAAATTTCCAGGCTTTGGCACATGGGATGGGACAGAGAATTGCTAGTTGTTACCGCTGGATAAATGTCACCTCATCCCGGGGCGCAGGTGACCCCAAAAAAAGCCCAAGAGAAGTCCATTGCCAGCCAATTTGCAGCACTTTTCACAGCAGAGCCACTGCGGATTTACTGTGAAAGGGTTATTAGATTAGACTACTGGATACCGAGGTGTGCTTCTTTCACAGCAAGAGAGAGAAAGAAATCACGAGGCAGTAGGAGCGACCCCCCTGCCCCGATGGAGCTTTTGAGAAATTTGAAAAAGAATGCTCCACAACTACAATACTAAAGATTAAGTGAGAACGCCCCGCGGTGTTTCCCATCTCCCTCGTTCTCTGTCTGAACTCATGCATATGTCTCTATCTTTTTAATCTCAGTAACCCCTCATAACCCATCGCGCGGTCTCCCACAGTGCGAGGGGTCCGTATGACGGCAGGCCTTTTCATCTCTCTGTCTCTGAACATATTCCTCTGCTCTCTCTCTTTTGCTCCATCTCGACGAAGTGCACTGATCCCCTACTCAACATCTTCTGATGTGGACTAAAGACTCAACTAGTCTACTAGTCAATTGCTAGTTCATTAGGTACACATATCCAGCACTAGTGGTGCACATCCTTTGAGCATGAATGTGCTCGGACATTCTTTAAAAGCTATTGGTTTGTATAAGGATGATGCACCATGAAATGCTACAGCCTCTTTCCAGATATACTCGTTATAGATGTGATATAAGGACAAAGGAATTAAAATTCCTGGAGCCATTATGTGACAACATGGCTTATGACTGGGTGCACTGGAAGTGGGGATAAGTATAAACAAACGGATGGAAGAACTTGGTTATTCCGATACACTATATGTATAAAAGTATTGGGATGCCTGCTCATTCATTTACTATGAATCACTGCTTCAATATGTTGAGGCATGGAGGGAGTGGCACTCTGAGATGTTACTAAACACCAGGTTACTTTAATAGTGACCTTCAACTCATCTGTGTTACTGGGTTGGGTGTTAATCATTTTCCTTTTGACACCTCATAGTTTCTCTAAAGGGTTCAGGTCTTAAGAGTTGCCTGCCAATCAAGCACAGCAATATGATGGTCAGTAGTGTTGGTACTGTGGGCAGCTGCTGGAAAAGGAAATGGGCATCTGCGTAAAGCTTGTCAGCAGATGGAAGCATGAAGTGCTCTAAAATCTCAGCTGTGTTGACTCTGGACTTGATAAAACACAGTGGATCAACACCAGCAGATGACATGGTACCTCAAACCTTAACAGAAGCTTCACACAGGACTTCAGACACCATGTGTTCTGTGTCTCTACACTCTTCCTCCAGACTCTAGGAGCTGATTTACAAAATAAAATGCATAATTGCCTTTCATCAGAAAAGAGGACTTGGGACCACTGAGTAACAGTCCAGTTCTTCCGGAGTAGTTTGATATGAATGGCAGTTGAAGCTCTGAGAGATAAACAATATTTACACTGTTTGAAAAGTCATTTATACAAAATTCATTTCAGTACTGGATTTTTTTTATTTTCATGAGCTATAAAAGCCACAGCTTGAAATATGTAAGGTTATGTGTAATGAATAGAAAATCTATAGTTATTTTCCCAAACTAAAAGGTGCCTATGATATCCCCTTGTGGAACATATCCCCAGTAACAGGAAAGGTTCTGACCCAGTGACCATCTAGTGCCTTTTCCGGATAGTGAATGAGCTGATGCTATAGAAGAGTGTTAGATGGTAGATGGAAAGACAAGTAACTGTATACTAGAGAAGCGAGCGCAAGAGCAAGGAAAAATGAAATTACAGATGAGCGAGGGAGAAAAGACGAGAGAGAAACTGATGCCCGAAGGAGAGAGAGATAGAGAGCGAACGAGAGAGATGGAGACAAGATGTACACAGAGCAGATCAAATGATGCAGATTTGAGAGATGGGGAGAGATTAAGTAACCATAAAGGCTTTTTCCATCGACCACTGGCACCGGAGCCCAACCGTGATGGAGCAAGAGGAACCGACGTGTCACATAGCATGCGATAAGAAGTTTTTAACGTAACCTGAGCCCTTCACCAGCTCTCTGACTCCCTCTTTCACACAAACAGACCAACCTCTCTCTCTCAATCTCTCTCTCAATCTCTATAGTAAACCATGATGTAATAAAACTTTAGAGTGATCTAAAATCCAATGGGCTCACAGAGGAAGACAGTCAGTTTATCACAATGCTAAATGCTGACAAACTACAAACAACAGTGGACCCATTTCTTTCTTAATATACATCATTTTTTATTGCCTCATAAATGCCTCCGTCCATAGAAAAGTGAGGCTGGTGACA
Source organism: Crenuchus spilurus (assembly GCA_036984385.1). Lineage (NCBI taxonomy): Eukaryota > Metazoa > Chordata > Actinopteri > Characiformes > Crenuchidae > Crenuchus > Crenuchus spilurus. The sequence continues at coordinate 10,465 of BRDA01023671.1, forward strand.
TGGCAAGGCCTTACAGAAGGCTGAGACAAAATGAACCAGTATAATAGAATTGATAGAATAGATTTTAATCATTTTTCAGAAATGACAAATACATTATTTTCCTATATAATCTACCTGCTTTTCAATACACTTTGTCCATCTATCAACAAGCTTTTGTATTCCTTCATTAAAATGTGTTTGGCTGAGCTTGAAAGCATGATGGCACCACTGTCTTAACCTCTTCATCAGATGTGAATCTCCATCCTCTTATGGCTTCTTTCAGAGCACCAAAGAGGTCAGATTAGGACTTAAAGGAGGTTGCTTTAACACCCCAAAAATCAAGTTTTTGGAGAGTGTCAACATTACAGGCAGAGTGCAGACGTACATTGTCATTCAACAGCACAACACCCTTGGACAGATTATCCGGTCCTTCTTTATCACTAATGCTTGTGCGACCTTCCTTCAATTTCTCTATCCATTCATATACACTTCTGCACATAGTTTCCAATAAGTATTAGTATAAGTACAAACACTCAGACCAAAAAAACACTAGACACTGCTGTTCTTTCATTTATATCATAAGTGGTGCGGTCATTTTTGTTGTGCTGCAGACATAAATGAACTCACATAACCAGGACGTCTCTACATTAGGGGCAGGTGGGGACCCACCACATGTCGTTGTGAAGCAGTGTGTGACAATCAATAATTTTGTTTACATTTATTTTATTTAAATGTTATTGTCTAACACTGTTGTGTATTTGACTTATGAAAATGGCAGTAGTTCCCAATACATTTCTGTACGTGTTGCGTAAGGTCAGTATTTTCAGCAGTCTTCATTTAGTTAGTGGATATGGGGCCGGGCTGTCAGTCTCCGTTTAAGCAAGTGAGCAGTAGAAAACACTACACATGTGCAACATGCTTACAATAATGAGCTGCTGGGCATGCTTATGCTGGCATCATGCTGGGAGCATCCAATAAGCAATGAAAGATTTGCATATGCACGCTTATGTGAATATTGTTTACGGTATCAGCATTGCTACACAGCTTGCCACTCAAAACATCACAGTAATTGTTAGCTGCTGCTAGTGAGGTAATATAATGAATCAAGTCAACAATTTATTCAAAGTTAACAGATAATGCATAGGCAGTCATCTTACCTCAGTAAAAAGTTTATTTCCTTTATTCGTGACTGGAATGGACTGTATTGAAGTTATTTTCATCACCAAAGTAAAGGCAACGGAATACCACTGGTAATTAAGTCTCCCGACTGGGGATACATCTCACGGCAGGAGTGCTGAATTTGGATTATGCTTTTTGGAATTTCATTGATGAGATTCATTTGTGGTTGAATTAATTGAGCAAGTAGGTTTGTGTGTGTTTCACTAACGAGTGGGATGCTGCCCACAGAATTTATTGTGCCCCACCTGTCTTGATATTCTAGAGACACCACAGCACATGACACATTCAAACTTGCACAGCAGTTATTCAGGAGACAGGGGCCTAGTACAGAAAGTGTTGCTGGATAACAAGTTTTAATATAACTAAAGTATGGATCATTTTTTGAGTCATGTCCTCGTGCATAATAGGCATGGGCATTTTAAACTGTTTTGCTATTCAAATATAGACACTTTTTCCACATAAGCATAAACCACTAGTCTGGCATCCATAAGTTACATTTAGAGCTTCATCACCAGAGGTGGGTAGAGTAGCCAAAAATTGTACTCAAGTAAAAGTACTGTTACTTCATAATAATATGACTCAAGTAAAAGTAAAAAGTAGTCATCCAAATAATTACTTGAGTAAGAGTAAAAAAGTACTTGGTGAAAAAACTACTCAAGTACTGAGTAACTGTCGAGTACCGTCTGATTTATTTGTTAACACAAGCATTCAATCAGACAGACAAAAATACATCTTTAGGCAAATCAGAGTTCATCCAATCAATAAAATAAATTTAAATTAATAAATTAATTACAAAATAGCTTAAATTAAAATAATCCTGGTAAATTCAAGTACTTCAATAAAAAATAAATTAATATAATAATAATAAATAAATAAATAAAAAATTAAGAACACACATTTTTCACCGGGCTCTGCAGGCAGAACTTAAACAAGGCAGGCCATAAACTCTCATAAACTGTGTGTGTGTGTGTGAGAGAGAGAGACAAAACAAGCAGAAACAAACTTTCACCAAAGAATCACTCAGTGATGTCACTATTAAGCTTCACCAGTAGTTGGTTCTCAAGGTTCTTGCAGTGAAGCTGTGATCGTTTAGCAGAGAACAGGAGTCCAGATGCAGGAAGACCTGTGTTGACTTTGAGTGACAGCTTCTTGGTGTGAGAAAAGGTGTGGAGTAGATCCATACCTGCATAATGTAGCTGCTGTTTCGCGCTTTTTGTAAGTAAACATGCTATCAATATGAGGCCAATGGTGTTCCTCCTCGTCTGCATTGCTGCACCGCTGATTCTCACATTTTTCTTCCGTTTGCTACGACTGTAAATTGTAAAGCTAACACGTCCCGCCGCTGAGATTGAGTATGGTCACGTGATGAGACTGTACGACTACATTTGATTGGTGAAACATAGTCACATGGTAGAGCCTTTGCAAGTCAGTCTCTCTGTTAAAATAAAACGCGAGGGGGATAAAAATAATGACGCGTAGAATATATAAGAGGTAAAAAGAAAAGTAACGAGCTCATTGTAGCCTAATGTAGCGGAGTAAGAGTACAGTTACTTCTTTACAAATCTACTCAAGTAAAAGTAAAAACTACTCATAGAAGTATATTTTTTTCAAAAACTTACTCAAGTAAATGTAACGGAGTAAATGTAACTCGTTACTACCCACCTCTGTTCATCACCTTCTCTTTTCTAAGGTAGGTACACAAGTTTGATAAGTCATATGAAAGCTGAAAGTCTCTGCTTTCTACTTGACTTGTTCATTTCTGACTATTTTGAGCTGCTAAGGAAAGATTATGCTTCTAATAAATCATGTGTCATGTCTACAGTTAAAATTAGTGTTGAAAAAGTACAGATTTTTACTGATGTTTGAGTCTCAAACAAATAGAACTGAGTCAGTTTCTGTCCTGCTGAAGGGCACACATCTGAGTTCTGAAGTACCTTCAGTTCTGCGCAGCCTAAAGCAAATGATTCCTGGGACTAAAAGTCACTACATTTCTAGTGTTCAGCATTAAATAGTAATATCATAGTATATTACAGATCATAGGGCACATTTTCTGATCATTTGAATGCTTTAATAAAAAGATATCAGCATTTTTGTATTTATTTCATGTAGTTGCTATATAAAATTCATAAAATGATGGTTGATGAAGATTGCAACATGCAATAGTGCATTAAAGCACTATTGCACCTTAACCTAATATGTTGCTGCTGAAGTACATTGGGCAGTATTTTATATTTTATTTTATAATATCCATACTTAATTTTAACTTACTTTATTTAGTTATCTTAGTTTATTCCATTTAATTTTTATCTTAATTTTCTTTTAAATTTTATTCATGCTACACACCAAGCTTGGGTAACTATTTCCTTCCTATCATGTCACGTTTGAATGACAATAGAGCTGAGTCTCAGTTTGATGTGGGAATTCATAAGAAAAACATTGCAGTTTTAATCAAAGGTGTCAAAAGTATTCACATTCATTACTCAGGTAGAAGTATAGATGCTAGGGTTTAAAAAGACTTTTATAGAAGTCGAAGTATCAGCTTAAGCTTTTTACTCAAGTAAAAGTACAAAAGTTCTGGTTTCAAAACTACTTAAAGTATAAAAGTAAAAGTAATGTAAGGAAAACAAATGCCAAAACTTAGGCTGTGCCACAGGGGCATATAGTGCACTATCCCACCCCCCACCCCCAAAATACGTTTTTTCTAAAAGCTGTAATGACTATAATGTTATATTAAAATGGTAATGTTGATTTTTTTTTTTGGGATGTACTGGCTACAGCTGCATATATGCCCCTTGAAAATTAATACATTTTAGTAATGTAAGAGTCATTTTGCACTAAATGTATATTTAATAAAATTGTGTTTTATGTTCTTCTAGGTTATTTAGGAGCATTTAGTATTTAGAGTAAATCCTTTATTTTTCTGGCAATCGATTGCTTTCCATGATTGCAAACTTACTCTGTACTCCATTATTTTTCCCTGAGGAGATCATGGCAGTATTTTAAGGTAGCACCGTTTTCTTAACGTAGCCTGTTATGCTAAGCAGTATTTTTTATGTATTCTTTTGTTATTCTGGTGTTTGAGGACGACACTTTGTCTCTTTCTGTTGCTTTTGGAGGATATTGGATCCGCAGGCACGAGTTTCTTCATGTGCTGCCTTAAAGCGCTGCGTTGCGGTACAGAGTTTACTGGAGAGTGACGACACACGTGACATGCAGGTACCAATAGGATATCAGAATTGTATATGTTTATACTTATCATCCAACCACAATCAAATTCACTCTTTCTGGATGGCGCAGTTTATCTGGATAGGATGTTTTTGAATGATGACAAACCGAATTGAAATACATAGAAATAACGAGGCTGTTTTTAAAATGTAAGGAGTAGAAAGTACCAATAATTACATGAAAACGTAAGTAAGTAGAAGTAAAAAGTCGTCCGAAAATAATTACTCCAAAAAAGTATAAATAACCAAAATTTCTACTTAAGTATAGTAACAAAGTATTTGTACTTTGTTACTTGACACCTCTGGTTTTAATATATTTTTTTGCCATTAAAATGGTACAAATCTAGCTTGAATACTTGTGAGTCAGTTCAGTTGTTTGTCATTGTCCCTGTATTGCCCAGGTGTGGAGCATAAGCTCTGATTGGCTACTTCTTTCTAAGTGTCTGTAAATGACTGCAAAGGTGTTGTTTGTACAGATTTGATTGTGTTACATAGAGCAGTGCCAAAGTAAAATATTGAGGAATTTTATTACTTTCCCCCCTAAGAAGTAATGAGTTAAGTAATCCCATTACAAGTAATTAGTTATTTAAAAGACTAAGTTCTTTGGTGTCATATCAATAGTACATGCACACATAGGGACAAGCCTAGAGGGGGCATTAGGTTCTTGGTGCCCCCTCATTGTTGCCCAGTAGGTGCTGTGCATGCACGTATAAAACTACTTCTCTTTTTCTATACCAATTAATTTCTTTCTTTACATCAGTGCTTTAGACTAAATGTATGCATCCTCGTTTAGCAATAAACAGCTCTGAATGCTACTAATCAATATGCCAGCAGCGACTAATTGGCTATGCTTTAGCAGCCAGATTTCACTTTTAAAAGCACGTATATGTGTGTGTTTAATTTGCGTACAAAGCTGACAGACTGTTTCAGTGCCTTTTTCTCATTTCTGCTGCACTGCAATGCCAGCTATGCATGGCCTAGAGGAATAGAAGAAAAAGAAGAGCTGAAAAAAATCAACTACATATCTACAGAAAGTCTCATTAGTCAACCTGCCCACAGCCTTTACAGCCAAACAGGCCTGAAGTTTGATAGGGTCAGCGGGGAACCTTGCTCAGAGTAATTAGAACCAAACTAACTGTCATTTATGGCTACTGTAGGCTACACGAACCAAGTAATTACAAACATGAAGTGAAGGATGAAACACAATGCGTGCTATTGCAAAAAAACATTTATTTATCCTCACTTTTTTAAGCACTGAACTTTTCACTGCAGCCAAACAGAGCTTAACTTCACTCCTCCAAGAAACACCCTCCAGAGAGAGATATATACTGCAATGTGAAGTAAATCTGTGCAATAATATGTGATATTTACTTTCCAGTGAGTATTAAAACATGAGACACATGCCAAACTGCAAGATGGTATCTGGAAATCCAATTGCTAGTTCTACAGGGATCTGTTCTTTACAGCCCAGTTCTGCTGTAAGCACAATATAAGTCTGATGCTGAAAAAATGTTGAAAGTTCATAAACAGGAAAAGTTCACTAAATTATTCCTGAAATCTTGGACTGCCATCAGTCTACAACCATTAAGACCATTAAGGCGAAACGTGATAATTTACACTCAGCTAGAACTTTTATTTTGAAACTACAGTGGTGCTTGAAAGTTTGTGAAGCCTTTAGAATTTTCTATATTTCTGCAAACATCATCAGATTTTCATCAATGTTTGGTTCATTAATGGTGCTTTCACCCCTGAAAGTCTGGACCATTGTCCGAACCAAGGTTTGTGTGTTTGTTACTTTGTATGTATGTGGTCCGGTTATTTTTGTTTTCACACAGCATTTTTGTGAGCACACCAAAGACTTTTATTGTGACACGCCTACTTGCTGTCTTCATCACTTACATGCAGTGCGACTTCCTACACTTGACACTGATTGGTTTGTAGAAGGTGTGTCTGATGCTTAATATACTTCTTTTATATACTTTTATATACCACTGGCAGTTTCTTTAGTTTGGTTTAGTTTGCTCAGTCATATTCTTTCTCTCTCATTCTCTCAGAAAATAAGCTGCACATTTCAGCATTTTTGTGCATTTTTAAAGCTGACTTTTCACATGTTCATCAGACAAAAGTTGTCATCTCATCCTCGCTCCATGTGCTACCATGGCTCAGTTTTTCTGCTGTTCCAGTTATTTTTTCTTCTGTTATTGTTGAATGTTATTAAACTCTTGCATCAGCTTCCTGTATTTGGTTCCAAAGTCTGAACATTCAAGAAAAGTGTTTTCACAGTGCACACGAAATGGACCATGGTTCAGTAGATCTGAACTGAGACCACCTCTTTGGGTCGAACCAACACCAGCAGATGACATGGCACCCCAAACCACTCCATGCCACTGTGGAAACTTTACACTGGTCCTCAAGCAATGTGGATTCTGTGCCTCTCCTCTCTTCCTCCAGACTCTGGGACCTTGATTTTCAAAGAAAATGCAAAATTTACTTTCATCAAAGAACAAAACAGAGGTCCATTGTGTTTTCTGAGGTCCAAGGTCAACGCAGCTGTCTACCAGGAAGTTTTAGAGCACTTCATGCTTCCTGCTGCTGACCAACATCATGGAGATGCAGATTTCATTTTCCAACAGGACTTAGCACCTGCACACAGTGCCAAAGCTACCAGTACCTGGTTTAAGGACCATGGTATCCCTGTTCTTAATTGGCCAGCAAATTCTCCTGACCTTAACCCCATAAAAAATCTATGGGGTATTGTGAAGAGGAAGATGTGATATGTCAAACCCAAAAATTCAGAAGGGCTCTCACAACACCTGAGCAGTGCCACAGACTGATCGACTCCATGCCACACCGCACTGCTGCAGTAATCCAGGCCAAAGGAGCCCCAACTAAATATTGAGTTCTGTACATGCTCATACTTTTCATGTTCATACTTTTCAGTTGGCCAACATTTATAAAATTCTTTTTTTTTTGTATTGGTCTTAAGTAATATTGTAATTTTCTGAGATACTGAATTTGGGATTTGGGAATTATATCAGTCTGTGTGTAATGAATGAATAAAATATACAAGTTTCACTTATGACCAGCACTTGCTTTTGATTTGATTTGATTTGACTTGACTTCCTTCATGATGAACACGACACCTAGCATCATTCACATACAGACAGAAACTACACTCATCTGATCAGATAACGTTTCCAGTCATCAACAGTCCAATTTTTGTCTCTTTGCCTGCTGTAACCAGACAACCTTGTAAGCAAAAGTGACCAACGACATCTTGCATGCCACTCTGCTCCATATGTTCATTGTATGCCGTTTCCTGTGGAGTGTTCTTTCAGAAATTGATTGTGAAGGACCTACGTTGACTTCTAGAAGCAATTCTTGCCTGGAAGTGAAGTGATTTTCATTCACAAGTTGTGAAACCTGGTAGTTTTTGTCCACAAGTTTTTTCTTTTAGTCACAATCCTGAGGAGAATTTCCAGTAGACTGGGATCTACCACTGCTGGTACACCACATGACTGTATGCTGCGATAGACCTAAAAATTCAGCTGCTTCCTTCACACTATGACCTTTGGTGCCCAAATACAATCACTAATTTTAGCCAGTCATTAACATCAGTAACATCCAACAAGACTGCACTGTACCACCTCTTCTCAATCTATGAATTCTACCACACACCCCACAGGTATTTATAGATCAGTCATCCTTGTGCAATGCCATCTGCAGTAGTCTGAACTTATTCCCTCCTTTAACACACAAGGTGAGTAATTATTTTGTCTTAGGAGCTTATATCTTTAAGACATAGCTGGTCTTGAATGAAATGAAACTTGGCAAGACCAATGACCAACACAAGTCAGAGTACAGTTACTATCAAATCTATTACTTTTGTAAATGCTACAGTTCTGTACAGCAAAGTCCTACAGTACTGGTGTTAAACAGGATCAGCTTTAATTGTCATCTAATATAGCATTACAAAAGACAATCTTCTGCTTCAAAATATGACTATTATTGGATTGGAGATTCATCTAAACCACACCAGATCCTCCTGGATACACAACTTGAAGAATCAGAGTCCACAGCTGATCTTCTCATAACAACCACTCCAATTGAAGTGCAGCACTTGAAATCTTCTGCTCTTTTAGTCCTCAGTAGTACAGCCAATGCAAAGACCCAATTTCATTGATTGAGATGCTGATGCTGTCATGCAACCACTCACATGTATTCACTCAGGTTTCTTGATGGTGGAGCAGAGGAATGCCAATGTTTCATGGAGCCTCCATTTTTGTACCTTCTGGCTCTTTCGTTTTAGGTATGCTTTTCTCGATAGTTTTGCCACATTGCTACGTTTCTTATTTATATATATACAAATTAGTACAAAACTAATTAAATTACTCAACCTATTTCTGAGTGAATAGACACTGCTCTAGCATGAAACTGATGGAAGATCAACCAGTGAGACTCCTGACTGCTGAGATCTCTAATTCCTGCCTGCCTGAGACCAACTGTTCAACTATTACGACTTCCTCAATATTAGTGGCCTGCCCTCCATTACTGAGCGCATTGAAGTTTATATGGACTAATTGCTGCTATAACTATAATTTTTCATTATTACTACCATTAACAATCATCATTACTTGTATCATTCTTACCATCGCTACTGTCAGTATATCAGTACAGCTGAACACTACAACAGCCTCACAGGATGGTACGATGACTGTCTATCAATAACTTATAAGTAGTTGACTGGAGGAGGATGGGTCCCCTATGTGAGTCTGGTTTCTCTCAATGTTTCTTCCTCCAGCTGTGAGGGAGTTTGTCCTTGTCACTGTTGGCTTGCTCAACGGGAGTTTTGTGATTTTTATGTCATTACTGAATCTCTACAAAGCTACTTTGAGACAACATCACCTGTGAAATGTGCTACAAGCTTGTAACCAATGCAGCCTAAAATCTGCACTGAAACCCAACTATGCATACAACACTGGCTAAAGTGAACACTAAGGAACAGAAATGTAGATTCATAAAGTGGAATGGCATGATAGGTTCCTGAGTGCATTCTGTCCTTGATTTGATTTTGAGTTTGATTCTGTGTGTTGGGTTTTATTTCATTACTAAAGTTCTTTCTTCACAGTGGAAAGCTTTTTTGCTTATGAAAAGGCATTAGAATTTTTGGTAGGAACATTTAAAGTACAGTGCATTTCTCTTTTGCCTTTCCCTAACAAACATCCAGATTTTCTAGGTGCTTCTTTGGTATATTAAGGTAATTATTGAAGCTGGACGATCATGAGTGTCATGAACTTTAGAAATGTAAACTTAGGTGTAGTGTTTAGTTTGTGTAAGTGGGGGAAATATATATATATAATTTTGTTGGAAATAAAAGAATGAAAATTGGTATGTGCATAAGTATTCACCCTTTTACTTTCAGAACCAAATACTTTCAGAAGTCACATGCTTAATGAAATGAAGTCCACCTGTGTGCAATATAAGTGTCATATGATCTGTCAGTATATACACACCTTTTCTGAAAGGGCTAGAGGCTGCAACACTATTATGCAAGAAGCACCACTAATCAACCGATGCCATGAAGACCAAATAGATCATCAAACAAGTCAGGGACAAAGTTGTTGAGAAGTACAAGTCAGGGTTGGGTTATGAACAAATATCAAAATCTGTGATGATCTCCCTGAGCACCAACAAATCCATTATCATCACATGGAAAGAACATGGTACCACAACAAACCTGCCAAGAGAGGGCCACCCACCAAAACTCTCAGAACAGGTAAAGAGGGCATTAATCAAAGAGACATCATAGAGACCAAAGGTAACCCTGAAGGATCTGCAGAGTTCCCAAGCAGAGACTAGAGTATCTGACCACAATAAGCCATACACTCCATAGAGCTGGGCTTTATGGAAGAGTGGCCAGAAAAAAGGCTTTACTTACAGACAAAAATAGGAAGGCTCATTTTGAGCTTGCCAAAGGGCTTGTGGGAGACTTACCAAAAGTTTTCAGGAAGGTGCTCTGGTCAGATGCCACCAAAATTTAAGTTTTTGGCAATCAAGGAAAACGTTATGTCTGGCACAAAGCCAGCACATCTCATCACCCCAAGAACACCATCCCCACAATGAAACATGGTGGTGGTGGTGGCATTATGCTATGAGGATGTTTTTCTGGAACAGGGACTAAGAAACTGGTCAGAGTTGAAAGAAGATGGGTTGCGCTATACAGGGATATTCTTAAGCAAAACTGGTTTTAGTCAGTCAGTGATTTGAGACTTTGAGGTTCACAACTGACTCAAAGCATAAAGCCAGTGGCAATATGTGGCAAGCTCATAGAGACTTATCCAAAGCGACTTGCAGCTGTAATTGCTGCAAAAGGTGACTCTACAAAGTACTGACTTTAGGGGGGGTGAATACACAGTTTTCTGTTAATCATTTGTTAATAAATTTGTTGTTTGCTTCACAATAAAAAGAAAATCAAATGTTCAAAGTTGTAGGCATGTTATGTAAATGAAATGATGCAAACCCTCAAATAATCCAATTTAATTCCAGGTTATGAGATAGCAAAACCTGAAAAATGCCAAGGGGGATGAATATTTTAACAAGACACACACACACTCACACACAGGCTGAAACAAAGGAAAGCATATTCAAATGCTCATAGACATCAACATCAGCCTCTCCTTTTGTACGTGACTCCATTCACTTTATAGGCAAGATCTATACATTAGTTCATATGTGATAGTTGATATTTGATTATAATAGTGATAAAAACCAGCACAGTCTAATTCATTCCTGGTACTGGAGTAATACTACCCTACACAATGTGAAAACTTTTCACCTCCCAACACTTCTGAGCCAAAACATGACATAATGAGCAAGCTCTTATTGAGCCAAAGAGGGTTTCTTACAGCTGAAAAGTAGAAGATGCAGAGTAGTGGTCTCAATCCTCCAGGATAGAGAGCCAGTGCTCTAATTGAATTACATTGATAGGGCTAAGTGTAATTAGTACTTGGAGGTTTTCCAGATGTGGAATTCAAATCTATCAAATTTGATACATAATTAATAGTAACATTAATATGTAAGATACAGATACAATATTACAGAAATAAGAGATCTGATGTATATAATCAGATACATGTCTTTTGCCAAATGGTGGATTATCCATGCACTATATGCCAAAGTTTGAAATGACTTGATTTAAAATGTAAAGGAAACTCAGTGTATAAGGGGTTGTTATTTGTTTAAACAACATGCTGTGAGCAACAGACTCTAGATGTATCAAATACAATACAAGACAACACTCATATCTAATGTGTCATTTTATTTTATATTTTTAATTTTAATGTGTATTTTTTTTTTCTTTCAGAAAGTCAAATAAACACAATAATTTGACTTTTTTTATCATTTCATGGTTCAGGTTTTATATGGTTAATGAATGTATACTCGATAACATACTTGATCTTATGAACATTGTAATAGCATGGAAAATATCAATAATATGGGCCCTTTAAAGGAATTTTTTAGCATAAGTCACTTGAAATGAGGTGAATGAGGTGAGCATAAATAATCCTCGTTTTCTCCACCGATATAAAAGAATCAATAGAAGAATCAATATGTAGCTCAGCTGTTTAGACTGAACATCTGCAAAATGAAAATTGAGAAGCTCCACTGGCCCAAAAGCTTCTGTTAGTTCTCAAAGGCTAAGGCTGGTGAAAGGTGGTGGAATACAGCTTAATACTAGACCAGCATTTTCATGCAGAGCCAGGAAGGAATTCCACCTCACTGCGGTGAAGATAAAGCAAATTATATCTCATTAATTCACATATAAAAATACACTCATCACATAGCGAGGGAAGATCATCTTTTCATTATTATCTATTCTGGTCACTATGTTAATTACCACATTTCTTATCATAGTCTGTCATTAGTCTATTAGCTGTTATATTAATACATATATATCTGTTCCTTCAATCATGGCTTAAGAATATACATTATAGGGACAAAAGTATTGGGGCACTTTAAAAAGTGTGCAGGGAATACTTCCTACTAGAGTTTGGAGCATTGCTGTGAGGATTTGGTTGCATTCAGCAACACAAATGTTAATGAGGTTGTGTTGACCATGTAGGATGGTGTACACATCATCCCCAACTCCTTCAACTCATCCCAAAAGTATTGGAAAAAGTAGAGAACACAGGTCCACTGCTCAATGGTGAGGGACTTTATACCCCTCTAGCCCACACCTGGCATTAGACACAGTGCCAACGAGTTTGTGTTTAGTCCTATTCTTTTGGCAGTAATTCTCTACAAGGACTACACAAGCTGTGTGTGGGTATTTGTATATCTGTGTCAACTTAAAGTAGCTGAATGCATTCATAAGATGGCATATTGTGTGTCTGAGGGCATTTGAAATTATTAGGGTTATGCTCAGACTGCAGGCTAAATGGATTAATTTGTAAAATCAGATGTTGAGGTGATTGTTCACGCTGTTATTTGCAAGTGATCAGATCAGATTTGCATATCCAGACATGACAAACCTTTATGCTAGTGCTGCTGTGCTAATGATGTAGCCATCAGTAACACAGGTATGCTGGTGATGTAGCCTTTTTACACTGAAAGAGGAGAGATGGAGGTCTTCCAACCAGTCGTCCAGCCAAATTTAGAACTCTTACATTACAGATTCAGAGATGGAGGAGGCTGCTATACACTGCATTGTCCTGTGTTAGCATCACTATGCAGCAAGAGGTGCAGTATCATTCTGGGTCTGTCCTTTTAATAGGTAGTCATTGTTTGTTCCATTGTGAGTGACACAAAAGGCACTTTGAAATCCGATTTGAGCGGTCAAATAGTGCAGACAAATCTGACTTTAATCATATTTCACCCCACCCCAAATGATCAGTATGATCACTATTTGAGACTACTCAAGACCATTTAAGTATATTTAAGGATATCTGAGACTTCTAGAGACCATCTAAAATATACTGGAGACCATTCAAGATTATGCGAGACTATCTGAAGCTTTTTGAGACTACTTACGGTCATCCAAGACTATCTGAAGATATTTAAGACTACTAAAGACTATCTATGTATCTTTCCAGACCATGTGAGGATATCTGAGACTACTAGAGACCATATAAGTATATTGTGAGACTGAGTGCTTATTTATGAGTATTCAAGACCATTTAAAATATTCTGAGACTATCTGAGTGTTTCTATATGAATACTGAAGATAATTTAAGACTTTCTGAAGCTATTTGATACTACACAAGCACATCTAAGTAAATTTGAGACTATCAGACAATATTTGAGACTTCTACAGACCATCCAAGTATACTGGAGACCATTTAAGATGAATTGAGACTATCTGAGCCCTTTTTATAAATACTGGAGAACACATAAGATTGTGTGACTATTTGAGGTTTTTTGAGAATATTGAAGATCATTTAAGATAACGTGAAGCTATTTGAGACCATCTAAGTAGACTGGATACTATTTAAGATGTGAGACTTTTCTATGAATGTTGGAGACTGTTTAAGATTATTTGAGGCTTTCTGAAAATACTGAACATCAGAATTTGAGAGTACTGGATACCATTTTGACTATGTGAGACTATATGAGACTATCTGAGATGACCAGTATATGTGAGACTATTGGTCTGGACTAAGAGAAGCCATTGTACTGTAGATGCCACTAGGATGCACAATAGAGGTCCACTTGGATGTTTAGGTTGCGAGAGAGTAGATGCTGTTGAACAAATACAGGTAAAAAAAAAAAATTGAGGTATTTTTAATTACATTTTAATTTAAAGTATAAATCTCACTGTTAATCTCAAGTCATTAAATGTATTATCTTTTTTAAGTCAAGTTCCCACTTATAATAATAATAATAATAATAATAATGATAATTATAATAATATTATTATTATTATTATTATTATTACTATTATTATTATTATTTTTATTAATAATAATAATAATAATAATAATAATAATAATAATAATAACTAGGAGGAGGAGTTGTTAAAATTTTGCAAATAGAATAATAATAATAATAATAATAATAATAATAATAATAATAATAATAATAATAATAATAATAAGATTATGAATAACAGTAAATTGGCTTTTTCAAGCCAATTTAATAATAATAATAATGTATTTATTTATTTATTTATTTTGAACAATCAGTATATTCACTATGGAATGATGTGAAAGATTTTTTATTATAGGTACCAAAATCTTTAGTAGTGTTTAGTCTTCAATACATAATCAGAAACTATGAGCACATTTGGTATAATTGACTAATTTACATATAAATCTATGTGTATCTATTTAATCTCTCTCTATGTATAATCTCTATAATATCTGCTAATGTCTATTCAGCTCATTCAAACTATTCCACTTATTTAACATTTAATCTTCTTTAAGCCGTCTTGTCTTGGATAAGCCCTTCTGTGTTCTCTGCCTGCTTATGAAGATGTGTTGATATGGTGAGATGCTTTTTGTACCTTGATTAATTTTCTTTATTATTTTTATTGTGGTGCTCCTTGTAATTCTGGAGATTATCACCAGCCCCTTGTTCATTTTCATCATAATGGTTCTTTATTAGTTTTCGACTACATTGGAGATATTATCTTCTCCAACACTGACTTGTGGTCATCTCAGGATCTGATTTTCTATTTCTGCTCCATAGTCATTTACCTGCACTCTGTAGAAACAACCTTACAGTAATAAGATGTGTTTCTCAAAGCTAGCAACCAGATTCAAACAACCCCGACCGCAGCCTCACTTACAATTACATTTCTTCAGCACTTCTAGACACTCAAAGCTCTTTGACATGTAGGACAGATATTAGAGAGTCACCTCAACCACCACCAACAGTAGCATCCACCTGCAGTCGATACTCACCAGAACTCTCAGCACACACTAGCTATTAGACAAGGAGGTGAGCCAGATTATGAAGATTGAGATGATTAGGTGGGACATTTAGCCAGAACATCAGCATAAGAGCTCTACTCTGACCAGGGAGCTTTTTCTCAGGACCTTTCAGTCTCATCTGACTTGGAATGCCATGTGACAGGCTTTGCTGCACATATACATACACACGTGATGTATCTGATGTCCAAAAGGACATGATAATAGACGGGTGAAGCATGGTGGTGGTAGCATCTCAGAAACCACTAACTTTGTTTGATGTTCTAGAGCCACCGCTGTGAAGGTCCTAGCAGATCATGTACACTGCTCAAAAAAATGAAGGGAACACTTAAACAACACAATGTAACTCCAAGTCAACCACACTTCTGTGAAACCAACCTGTCCAGTTAGGAAGCTCTCACCATAGAAGTAGCATGAGGCGATGTCTACAACCCACAGAAGTTGCTCAGGTAGTGCAGCTTATCCAGGATGGCATATCAATGTGAGCTGTGGCAAGAAGGTTTACTGTGTCTGTCAGCACAGTGTCCAGAGCATGGAGCAGATACCAGGAGACAGGCCAATACACCCGGAGACATGGAGGGGGCTGTAGGAGTGCAACAACCCAGCAGCAGGACCACTACCTCCTCCTTTGTGTAAGGAGGAACAGGAGGAGCAGAGCCAGAGCCATGCAAAATGACCTCCAGCAGACCACTAATATCCATGTTTCTGCTCAAACTGTCAGAAACAGACTGCATGAGGGTGGTATGAGATTTTGAGTATGATTCCAAATCCAGACCTCCAAGGGGTAATAATTTTGATTTACATTGATCATTTTTGTTATTTTGTTCTTAACACATTCCACTATGTAATAATAAGATTTTCAACTTAAATATTTTATTCATTGAGATCTAGAATGTGTTATTTTAGTGTTCCCTTTATTTTTTGAGCAGTGTATATACTGTATATTTTCCTCCGTGTCCTTCAGTTTCCTCCCACAGTCCAAAAACATGGAGGTCAGGTGAATTGAGTACTCTAAATTGTTCAAGTGTGAGTGCAAGTGCCCAGCATTGGATAGGCTAAGATAGTGGAATGGCAATCATTTAATGCTTTGTCCTTTCCTGCTGTTTCCTCAGTTTTAATGCTGTTTAACTACCGCAGCTGTTGTCAGAATATTCTGTGCGGTTTTATTACTATGTCTTTTCTCAAGGCGGCCAATAACACTGGTAGTGGGAGGGGCAATGACAAATGCACCCCCCTTATTTAGCATCAGTGTATGTGCTGTCTATTATTTACAGATTGCTGAAAGCATTTTGTAATTAACTGCTGATTGGTATATGACAGCTGTGTATGTGTGAGAGTGCATAAGAACAATCAGGACTAGTTGGTTTCTTTACTCACTGTATGTGTGTTTCATAGCTTTAAAGCATGTTGCTGTCTAAAGGCCATTTTAATCAGATATTCCTGTGCATGTACAATGCTAAAGAAATAAAGCTCTGAGTATAAAGGCATAAATAATCAATCATAGAGTGCTGATTGTTGCTATTCAGTGAGTGGATGAGTAGATGTACTGTCTATTAATAGCTTTAATGCATGCTTTATACGTTAATATAAATGAATGTTTATTCTAATCAACTGTTCTCTGTAGAGAAGAATAAAGCAGTGCATGTGTATGTTTAATGCAGAAGCTTTTCAGAGAGCGCTGATTAGTACTTGTGTTCTCTAATGAGAATCAAACGCTCTGAAACAGAAGGACAAAGACCAGAGCAGAGCAACAAAAGCCACAATTACAGCACACTTAACAAGCCAGCTTGATCACTACAAGGTTCTGCCTTTATTAAGCTCTCTCTCTCATTGTCTCTCTCACTCTCTCATTGTCTCGCTCTCTCTCTCTCTCTTTCTCTCTCTCTCTCTCACTTACACACACACACACACACACACACAAACACACACTGTCTCTCATACTTGCTGTCATTGTCTCTGTTTCTCTCTCACACACATTGTCTCACTTTCAATGGCTGTCTAACTCTCACACTCATTCTTATGGTCTCACTCTCTCTCACTCTGTCATTGTCACTCTCCAACACTCTCTCACAATCTCTCACTCTATCGTCGTCTTTCTCACAATTTCACTTTCATTATCTCTCACACTCGCTGTCATTGTTTCTCTCACTCTCACGCTCACTCAAGTTCACAGTCTCACTCTCTCTCATTATGTCTCACTCTTTCTTTCCCGCTCTTTCTCTTGCTCGCTCTCATTCTTTGTGTCTCACTCTATTTCTCTCTCATTCTTTCTCTCACTCTCACACATACTTTCTCATTCGGTCACTCTCCTACACACTCTCACTCACTCTGAAACACACATGAGCGCTCATTGTTTCTCTCACTCACTCATTTTCTCACATACACTATCACTTTCTCTCTCACACACACACATACAGTATACACACACAATATAATTTTATTATTCTCTCTCATTCTCTCACACACCCAGTGTCCCATTTTCTCTCTCTCTCTCTCTCTCTCTCTCTCTCTCTCTCTCTGTCTCTCTCACACACACACACACACACACACACACACACTGTCTCTCATACTTGCTGTCATTGTCTCTGTCTCTCTCTCACACACATTGTCTCACTTTCAATGACTGTCTCACTCTCACACTCATTCTTATGGTCTCACTCTCTCTCACCCTGTCATTCTGTCACTCTCCAACACTCTCTCACGATCTCTCACTCTATCATCATCTTTCTCACAATTTCACTTTCATTATCTCTCACACTCGCTGTCATTGTTTCTCTCACTCTCACGCTCACTCAAGCTCACAGTCTCACTCTCTCTCATTATGTCTCACTCTCTCTCTTTCCCGCTCTTTCTCTTGCTCACTCTCATTCTTTGTGTCTCACTCTATTTCTCTCTCATTCTTTCTCTCACTCTCACACATACTTTCTCATTCGGTCACTCTCCTACACACTCTCACTCACTCTGAAACACACAAATGCTCATTGTTTCTCTCACTCACTCATTCTCTAACACACACACACAATATAATTTTTTTATTCTCTCTCATTCTCTCACACACCCAGTGTCCCATTTTCTCTCTCTCTCTCTCTCTCTCTCTCTCTCTCTCTCTCTCTCTCTCTCTCTCTCTCTCTCTCTCTCTCTCTCTCTCACACACACACACACACACACACACACACACACACACACTGTCTCTCATACTCACTGTCATTGTCTCTGTCTCTCTCACACACACATTGTATCACTTTCAATGGCTGTCTAACTCTCACACTCATTTTTATGGTCTCACTCTCTCTCACTCTGTCAGTCTGTCACTCTCCAACAGTCTCTCACAATCTCTCACTCTATCATCATCTTTCTCACAATTTCACTGTCATTATCTCTCACACTCGCTGTCATTGTTTCTCTCACTCTCACGCTCACTCAAGCTCACAGTCTCACTCTCTCTCATTATGTCTCACTCTCTTTCTTTCCCGCTCTTTCTCTTGCTCACTCTCATTCTTTGTGTCTCACTCTATTTCTCTCTCATTCTTTCTCTCACTCTCACACATACTTTCTCATTCGGTCACTCTCCTACACACTCTCACTCACTCTGAAACACAAATGCTCATTGTTTCTCTCACTCACTCATTCTCTAACACACACACAATATAATTTTTTTATTCTCTCTCATTCTCTCACACACCCAGTGTCCCATTCTCTCTCTCTCTCTCTCTCTCACACACACACACACACTGTCTCTCATACTCACTGTCATTGTCTCTGTCTCTCTCACACACACATTGTATCACTTTCAATGGCTGTCTAACTCTCACACTCATTTTTATGGTCTCACTCTCTCTCACTCTGTCATTCTGTCACTCTCCAACACTCTCTCACAATCTCTCACTCTATCATTGTCTTTCTCACAATTTCACTTTCATTATCTCTCACACTCGCTGTCATTGTTTCTCTCACGCTCACAGTCTCACTCTCTCTCATTATGTCTCACTCTTTCTTTCCCGCTCTTTCTCTTGCTCACTCTCATTCTTTGTGTCTCACTCTATTTCTCTCTCATTCTTTCTCATTCTCCTACACACTCTCTCACTCTAACACACATAAACGCTCATTGTTTCTCTCACTCTCACTCATTTTCTCACATACACTATCACTCTCATTCTCTCTCACACACACACATACAATATACACACACAATATAATTTTCCTATTCTCTCTCATTCTCTCACACACCCAGTGTCCCATTCTCTCTCTCCCTCTCTCCCCCTCTCCATCAGGACCCAACTGGAGTCCTGAGTTGACTGCTGCAGCTCTCTTTAAATGGAAATGACTCTGCGGAGTCATTCTTCTGAAAAATCTCCAGCATTATCGTTCCTAGCGTGGCTGCAAACCTTCAGGAAGAATAAATTAAGGGGGAAAAAAAACAAAATAATAATAATAAAAAAACCTCTTAATACCACCCTGAGCAGATGACGGCCCGGGTTTAGACGCAGCTTTTAAATATGAAAAATAAACCAGGCGTAAAACGATAAGGCCTTCGATGACGGCCATGAATGTGTGATGCAATTTTTTGATTAGCATCTATAGGCCTCTGGATAAGAAGCAATGCCGCCACACACTTATTGAGGCAGAGGGAAAGACGCTGCCTCTATCTACTGTCTCTGAGGAAGGAGTCGGAGCTGACAAACACGACCGTGCCTCCAAACACAGCCGAGGTTAAAAGTGACTGGCTTCGGGCTGACGAATAAAAGACAGACGTCTGACAGAACAGGAGAAGACAAACAGCTATCTGCTGCTAGCTTTGAATTAGGGCTGAAATTGGCAGAGCAGCTGGACTGGAGTGGTCTCTGGGGAAACCAATTGTGTGTACCTTTTGTAATGTATTGTTTTTGCTTGTTGACACAGAAATGTCATATGAATGCTGCTCAGAGGCACTGTCAATTACAAAAATGTGCATTTTATCTTCATAAAATAGTGGAATGCCCTGCCCAGGGGTATGGGGACTCACCGACCCTGAACTTACACCCAGATGGATGGATTTTAACTTGAATATTTCCTTCTTTATGTTGGTGGGGAAGGTTGTTTGCTATGGCTATGTTCAGACATTAAGCCCACCTCTCATTTTCAGCCAAACTAAATTGTATTCAGATTGATTTTAATAGGCTGGACAGTCAAAATCCACATAAAATCACTTGCAACACAAAACACATTTCAAATCTAGATTGCCGGAAGTGTGCGGATCCAGGTTGCCAGGTCCCGCAAAATTCTCCAGTTCACTATCCGAAAGAAAACCACCTAACATAAACTAACCCAATATCCCAAGAGTCTAATCACAGATGTTTAAGGTAGTTATAATTACTTTTATTTACTCTTAAATCTTATGATAATCTAATATTAGATAGTGTACTTAAGGCATTTCCCACACCCCTCTTTTTATACTGTGTGACTATAAGAGTTTTCGTGGTCCTGATATATTTTTAAAGTACACAACACCCCACCACCTCTGAAATTTTACACATAAACACATTCAAATAAATACCAACATTTTGCGGAGAAAACGTGAACCTGGCAACCAGTATGTCTGTAATCAGTGACACCTGCAGTGTTACCACAGAAACCCAAACAGACACACTTGTGATGTGCAGACAGACAAATCCAATCAGCTCTCTTACAAATAACAGTGTGGACACACTACACACTAGTGAGCACACACATGCACCACCACTGCAGTGCTGAGAATGATCCACCTGCTCCATGGTTCTCCTGAGGATTAAAGAACAGAGTGAAAAAATATGGTCTGTGTAGCTAAATTGGACAGTAAGTGTAGATGGTTTTAATGTTATGGCTGACTGCTGTATGTAACAGCTGTAAGTGAAAACTGCGAAAAAGGTCAAACAAACATGATTTATTGGCAGATCACTGGAGGTTTTTCCGTCCTGCTCTGGAGTCAACTGGTAGTTATTAGTGCCCAGTTAAAAGTCAGGTTTTAATGGGAACACTCTGCTCTTTTTATTGTAAGCCATGTCCTTGTCTGCTCATCTGCCTTCAGGATGAGAGACGTGAGCAGATCTGAGTTCAACAGGATTGTTAAGCACTGATAGGAATGAATATGCCGACACTTCTTTATCCCAGTGGCTCTCAGAGTGCCGGTCAGTCTGCTCTAATCCCATCAAAACCCTCAGTTACATCTCTCTCTCTCTCTCTCTCTCTCTCTCTCTCTCTCTCTCTCTCTC